>CM046850.1:9139248-9151748 GCA_025618425.1 Heliocidaris tuberculata
AAATTTAGATTAATATGATTACAATGATTTGGAAACACGAACGACCGTATTAAACAAGAGCAAAATAGAAGCACTACAAACACCCACGCACCCACACGCACCCACACTTACACCCCCAGCGCTGCAATACCAGGCTAGCTACCTACTAAATTAGAAAACAAACTAAATGAAGTCATGGGGAAGATTTTATCAATAAAGAAGTCGACGACAGTGGTAGTAATAATGAGCTTTAACGAGATTGATGGAGATATATGATAGAAAGTTATTGGATATAATTGAAATTACCAAAAAGGACAAACCATTTTCTAGGATATAATAACCCCTCAGATTTGTTTAAATTAAGGAGATTATAAAAAAGCTGAGTCACACTTCTTAGAAATCGTAGTCATGGTAGTGCGGAAAGAGTTCTCCCTATACGCTGGAAAGTCGAGGATCTGATGAATAGGTTAGGAGTAGGACATAACACCAAAAACACCTGCAGAATATTGGAGTAAAGCGTGAGGTTACAAATCTCTCAGATAGCGTAAAGGACCGTGGTGGAATTCAATACACATCACAGTGTCAAAGATTCCTGTGTATTTATGGAAATGGTGAAAGGACTGAACAAAATCTGTCCCATGTTATTTACGAATGTGTTAAAATGGTCAAGATTATTTGGATCAAAATGGTCCCTGGTCTTGTTTGGTTTGCAGTGATTCCTGTGTATTGATCATATCGGTGATGGGACTGAACAAAACCATTTCTGGGGCCCGTTGCACAAAACTTGCGTTTAATCTCAACTCCTAACAATCAAACGCAAGTCCTTAATGCGCTCTTCTGATTGGCTGAAAATAAAGTTGCGTTTGATTTTCCTCAGTTGCGTTCAAACGCAAGTTTTGTGCAACGGGCTCCTGATGTTGTTTACGGACGTGTTGGAATGGTTAAGATTATTACGACTGTTTGGATCCAAATGGACCATGGCCTTGTTTGCAATGATATGATAATCTGGATGGAAAAGGTTTGTTGTAGTCTGAATGTAGGGCCGAGCAGGATCAGTTTTCGAGTCCATCATTCTTATTCCTCAAATTTGGTACCTAGCAGTCAACATCGAAAAACCTACTGAGAAGCCAGGAGTCTCTAAAAGCCTTTCCATCGCAAGGGCTCTATGCAGTGTGGCGTGACAGTTGTACCGTGGTTATCGGTTTTTATTCATTAATGTCCCTATTGTTGAGATAATCGAACAACTCGACCCGATCAAATGAAATGGCTCCCTCCAAAACCACAAATAAGAGAAGCCAGGAGGGATATTGATTAATATGCATACGCATAATTTTTCGTTTGTTCACGGTCGACTAGAACAGAGTGGTCGTCATGCATGGACATCTATCGTAAACGATCATAAATTAGATATCATCACGTACAAGATATAATCCATCTGCTTTTATATTGAAGAAAAAAAGGAGTGAATAGAAAACGATATTTCCCAGTTCTCTTTAAAACAGTGTGGTCGTAACGCATGGACATCTAACGTGAAAGGTGATAAATTAAATATCATATGATGTACGGCATAAGTCCATCTGCTTATAGAGAGGCAAAAATAGTGATTAGAGAATGATATTTCCCTATTCTCTTTAGACTTTCATCCATTATTTCCTGGAAATTCTCGAGGCCCCACCAATAGCGTTGAAATCGTAAAAAAAGAGGACAAAAACAAAATGATTTACAATATCATTCAGAGAAAATTGCATTGTTTGAAATGAATTAAAGCCAAAATTCTTTAATTTTCTCAGAATCCCTTCTAACTATCTGTCTGGATGTTTGTGTAACCGGCTGACTTTATGAGAATTCGCCCTTGGTAATGTGGGGCAGAATACGAAAAGGTTAAAGATTACGAAAATGCGCCGGCTCAGTGTATAACAATACAAAGTAATTCGCAGAAAATCACTTAATTAAGGGTATCAGATCTCCATATTTTGTACGGGTAAGTGGTATGAAAGGGGGTGGTTATTCTGATTAATTTAGGGATATGGTGACCTATATATGTTATCTGAGAGTTCTATGACCTGTCTGTTGATCTGATGGCTGATGAAGATGTCTGAGAAAGATGTCGGTTCATTAACCTCCAGCAACAACTGCGACTTCCTACTGAAGATTCTTTTTAATAAGCCTTCTGTGTGCGTCCAGTAAACTGAATTTAGAAGTATTATAGCATTTACTGGACTAATTGGTGTTTTTACATGAATATCTTTCATTTTCTGTGAAAATATATACTATGCTGCAAACATTTTGGTATAATTTTCGCATTAATTTCACGTAGACTTTGACAGACGATTTTAGGCATAGGTCATATATGGAAGAATGTTATGTTTTTATTTATGTAAAAAATGATCTAAAAAGAATATCTTGTATAATGTTTTAAGTTTTTGAGAAGATATTGAATTTAGTAATCAGTACATATTTTTTTCACCTTTCTGGGGAAATTCTTGGCCCATTTAGGTTTTGAAATATTCGTGGCCTTTGAAGATACATGAATTCTTAGACACGCGATTTTTACAATTACCTAAACACAAATCGTCACTGTGACCCAGTAAAGAAGTTTTTTTTTAATACGATTGGTAGGTCATTAAGATGTGGATGGCATTGTTGCAAAATATCAGTACACCCGTACTTCATATAGGAAGCCAAATCCGCTATCATACCTCAACCCGTGAACACCGCCGTCGACCGTCGGTCCTCTCGCTGTGTACATGTGTGTGCGTGTGGGTTATTATATGTGCGTGTGGGTGTAGTGTGTGTGCGTTTCCACTTTGGCCGCCAGTCAGCTTGTGGTATCTCATTTCGCCCTCGATAGGCTACGATCAATACCCTTCGCTTTATTTCATTTACTGTAATGCTACCCGATGCTTCACGTGAGAGCAGTATTCTTTCTCCCGGAATTAAAGGTGGAGCGCAGTTTCGGATGGATGCCATCAAAATCGCTGATGCAAACTTTTGATTTTTCACGTTTAGTCTGCAACCGACATGTATTTATTACAACACTGAACGTTACCATGATAATTTATACAGTTTCGGATGGATGCCATCAAAGTCGGAATTAAAACTTTTGATTTCTCAAATTTTGACATTACCTTTCACGTATTCATTTTACGTTTTATTGAATATCACCGTGAGGATTGACAGTTTCCAGATGACCTGTTTATACCTCCTTGATAGATAGGAGGAATCTTCTAGCTTAAAGGACAGAACTATACTGCGGAATCATACAAGGTGCGTGACATAGAAGTTTGATTTTTTTTTTAACCCTTTCGAGACAATTGACCACATTTTGTGGTTTGGCCCAATAACTTTTGATTTAGAGCCTTAAAAAATATACCAGATGCATGAGTAGAAAGAGCAAAAAATTCTGCACATACTGTGTCCATTTTTGTTGCATAATCATATTGCGTTTGATGCCAGGAATTTTAAAAAGGAGAATAAGATTGAACATCCTTAAATTGGCAACACATTGAGAGGTTCAAAATCATTGTTTTTTGTCCAAATTGGCAACTTTTTCAACTTTTCAACAAAGTTCCTAACCATGTATATTATTTTTCAAGACATTACATCTTATTAGAACCACGTAGCACTAAAAGAAAAATATTATTGTTGCCAATTTGCAGAACAAAATGCGATCAATTGAGCTCTTAAATAATTCCTGTCCTGAAAGGGTTAAAGTGACATATTATCTAAGAAATATTATTTAGCCTGTGAAAAGCTATCAGACTCAGATGTAATGATTCAACATTTCAGTAAAAATGCTCGACGACATTACAAGGCAAAGAGGATGATTGAGTTAGAAATAGTAAAAGGTCAATGTTTTTTTGCAATCGATTAAATCATGGCTGTATAGATTTTCTTGGAGGAAAATTGCGCGACATTAAGGTAATTATGTGTTATACCACCCTCTGAGCAATTATATGCACATCTCGAGTAAGGTTTTTTTAATTTGTACTAAAAGGTGATTTTGATTGGGCAAAACATTACCCAAGTTGGGCCTAAAATTGCCAAAAATTTAGTCGGACACATAATTACCCTCATGTTTCCCAATTTTAACCTCACATTGATATGATTATCATCAATGATAAAAACAATTTATGTATATTAATACTTGATTCACAAATATATTAATGATAAGTATGATTTACATAGTAAGAGAAGCAAGAGAGAACACATGGATGCTGAGATTTTGATGAAAGCAATAGATTTTAGCAACTCGTGGATTAAGTGTTTGTTCACATCTTATAAGCACTCTCAAACCACCTTGCTCGCTGGCTTTGCACTACCTTTAACGGTAAGTTGATGAAGGAGAGGAAGTAACGGAAAAAATAATTGCATTAGAGCCTGTGTAGAGCATCACCAATTAGAAAGACGGCCTCTGATATGCATTGTCTCTTCTTTCACTGAGCGCGCAGGTTGCCTTCTCAGAATGAGAGAGAAGATGAGGCCGTGGACGACGATAGATGGAACGAATTGGTGGCGAGGTCGAATTATGATTTACAACGATATCCTTTTGTCCGGTTGGCCTTGTTTTTTGTTAGAACATATCATACTATCAGCTGGAAAGAAATTGATTTTCGGAAAGTGTGCAGTGTTCTAAAGAAGGATTAACAGGTATATTGTAACTGTGTAAGGGAATTCATTTAGACTGATATGTATATAAAACATTTGTCGGGTAAGCTTCTTCTGAAAAACCTCTTGATTAACGACGAACTGACGAAGTAGAGTTCTGGTATTAGGCGAAAAATACTTTGTGACCTTTCTCATTATTTTCATGCCCATGTAGTGGAATATCATGATTAAGTGTCCCATGAAAAATATTCTCTTTAAATGATCTAACATTTTAAACATGACTAGAAATAGTTTACAATGTTTGACCAAAAAAGTTTGTATATGTATGTCCATTCTTATTCATTAGTTGTCATTGTAACAATATTTTATCATTTTCTGGTAATTTTCATATTTCTAAAACATGATGATACACAGTTGTTTCTGTATACAACATAATCAACCACTCTGAAAAACTTCCAGACAGTTCCTTCCACAGTATTAATACATGAGCAGTAATCAACTTCATCGTAACATGTATTGTTACGTTTTGCGTGTTTCTCAGATTCAATTCTTTAGACATATTGTTAGAAAGGGGCTAATTTTGAAAACACAAACATCTAATGATCTGTCCCTTCTGACATTTTCTTACCATCTTTCAAAAAGGCTTATGAAAGTGATTTGTTGTCACTTTAACGTATTTTTTTCATGACTGTCTTTGTTTGCGAGAAGTGTACATTTATACTACATTCGGTATATCGTCAAGGTTGCATACGTTTAGTGTGATAAAACATTACTTCCACCACCTAAGATTCCTCCAACACGCCAGGACTCCTCTAATATTAATACGTAATGAAAAGCTTCCTCGAGAGTTTCTCGTCTGTAACTTCCATCGAATGAAGAATTTTCTTTGAGGGAGCGAGAGGAAAAATATATACAGAAAATTAGGTTCTTGCAAGAGGCAAGTGTTCACTGCCGTTAACTTCTGCTGCGGCGCACTTTTCAGTGATGGACAAAAGTGCTCTGTTTCAAGATTACGCATTGAGCGAACTGCTCAAGTGTTATTAAAGTTCGCGCACCTTGTCAACTTAATCACGTTTCAGTGGCGCCTCTGTCGCGCATTCGAGATGCGAACATTGCAACAGTGCGAACAATCTCGATTAAGACCCTCGAAAATGCGTGCCCGGTTTTCCCATTCCCAGGCCAGGCCTACGAACGGATGGCTTCTCCACACTCCTGCACGGGTGCGAGGTGAACAGCATCCTATCGCTGAAGCCAAGCTAACCAGCCTCAGGCTCAGTGTCACATTGTAGGAGCGATTTAGCTCCCCCTGAACATCTTCGATGAT
Organism: Heliocidaris tuberculata; assembly: GCA_025618425.1. Classification (NCBI taxonomy): domain Eukaryota; kingdom Metazoa; phylum Echinodermata; class Echinoidea; order Camarodonta; family Echinometridae; genus Heliocidaris; species Heliocidaris tuberculata. The sequence continues at coordinate 9,145,160 of CM046850.1, forward strand.
TGCCCAAAATCCGATCACGCCTCAGCAGCGCTAGTCTAATGCCTGACTCGTAAAACGAAGCATCGATTTTCCCAGCGAGCGCTTGCCAATCAGCGGGGTGCCCCAGGAGCGCGCAGGCAAGCTCCCGGAGCCCAGTACAACTCACTTTTCTATCAGCCATGTTAACTTCGACGTTTTAATTGCGCCCGTTCCGCCGTCTCCTCCCACCGATTCTCCCTGTTAGTCAACTCCGCCCCACATTCTCGAAAGGATAGTGATTTTAAAAATCAAAGAAAATGTTACACAAGAAAGAGCTTATCTATCTTTATGAAGCTAAAACTGCTTGAAAATTTTATCTAGGTTAAAAAAAATCTAGGAAAAAAAGGAGAATGACTAGACATTGAATTCCTTATCACACACTAATAAAACACCTAAACTCTCCATCTACTCAGATGTCAAATCGCAGAATATGAAATATCTTGTGAATATAGACATAGAGGAAATTGTAGTAATGATATAGGCTCCCAATTCTTGCCCAATAGCACTAATATTTTTTGATAAATTATATTCCATTTGTCACTCGCAACCCAGGTGAAGTAAATGAATACATTTTAGGAAGAAAGTCATCGAATGCGTAGGCGCCTTATTATTGTAGCTCGGCTAAAACCGGGTTGGTATAACAATACACCTTGAAATATTTTTACTGAAATATGGCTGGATGTAAGAGCTTTAAAAGCTCCAACGCGGTGTTTGACATCGTCATGAGGGTCGTTATAATTAAAGATGGCAAATTCTGTTTCCAGAACTTGAAATCATTCAAAAGAAAGAAGAACATTCCTGCAAATGTCGAAACCATCAGAAAAGAATTTATGATTGATTGAGATAGCACATGACCTAGGTGTGACCGGTACCTGTAGGGACTATCATCACTAACTCCTTGGTATGCTCAGCTTGACAAAAAGCTACACAGGGCACAAAACCTGATCACCACCATGTATATTCATTGAAAATTCACAACTTTAGGGCGTTTTGTGGTGACGAGTTCGAGCGCTTAGTCACATTGACACCTTTTCGAAATGGCGCCGTTCATTCTATCTTAGGAAAAGATGGGGACTGTAAGATACGCATTCTATCATCGTTTAACCTAACTGGAACGATATGTAATGATACAGTTATTATTTCAACATGATAACTGGTGTTGCTTCCTCGTTTTCCTTCGTACATCCTGGTTTAGACCAATTCTTGTGGTAATTTTGTCTAGGATTCCCTAAGATTGAACCTGGGCGCCCCTGACTGGCTTTTGGTGTTGCCCCTGGATGGTAAGGAGATCAGCCGGCAGAAAACGCGCGGGTTAGCTTGTTATCCAAACCGAAGGAAAGCTACATCTGTTGAGAGAAACCCGTCAAATCATGTTTGTAAGTTAATTAATTCGCTGGAGTGATCACAAGAGCAGCCCTCGGAATCTGATGCATTATTGGCGAGGAAAAAGAGCTGATAAGAAATTTAGTTTGCCAGGTAGCATAGATAGTCCAAGCCCTAGAGTGCTTAACATGCACTGTGTTTACATCTACCAAAGACCAGAGGGAAAGGAATGTGTATTGTCGTTTCCCGCTTAGTTTTTAAACGATCCTTGCAAAAGTAACGAAGGTTATTGTCTCTTCCTTTTCCATATCTCAAATTCGTTATTACTTAATATTTCATGCCATAAATTATGGAGAGAAATCAATTTATATCATTCAAATGGTGCGGTGGCTCAGAGGAGGCGCAATGGCTGAGAGTAAGAGTGATCTTGTAATCGGCAGTTCCGCTTTCGAAACCAAGTCGATGCGCTTGGGCTCTTTTCTAAGGCATTAATCTTCATTACAAAGGCCCTCGGATAGGACTTAATTAAAACCGTAGGTCCCCTGGATGTTCTCTTACAAGATTACAGTGCTTTATCAGTAGTCAAGTAGATTAAACCATCATACAAAAATAATATTTTATTATTCGTTTTAATTGGTACCATTTTGTTTCGACTTGCTATTCCTCGGTTGATGACATTTTCCTCGCCCATGATGTCATTCCAGAGCATCTGGGCTTATCAGGTTTTGAGGGGGGAGGATCGGTTTCCAGTTTAGGTTAGGCGTGGGTGTTACCACAATTGATATCAGATAGCTGAAGTTGGCGAGGGTGTGTGATTAAAAGTTTCCGTCTGTAAAGATGAGGACAATGCCCGACATTTCACTCTCGCCACTAAAGGAATATCGTTCCCAACTCTATTTTATTTCAGTCATGGCAGGGGATCTTTTAGTTCTGGAATTGCCTTGGAGAGAAACTGGCTGAAACTAATTCTGAGAGAAATGGAGTAAAAAAAAAAAAAAGTAAAAAACTGAGCTGGGAATCACATTTATTGAAAAGTAAATTCTCATTTGCAAGCAGAAATCGCGTGTTATGCAAGCGGGTTGAAACCACGAGATTTAATTCCTTATTACCCAGCTATCATATATATTTTCTAACAAGATTGATTTGCATATATCATTTAATTTTAGTCTTGGACATTATGTGAAGGTTTCTTTTGAATCCTTGAGGGTTTGCTTTCAGCCATTACCAAATTACCCTTAACGTATTACACCCAGATGTACACTCGACATTGTGAGGTAGATTATTCTGTTGTGATAACGACCCATTTCTTACGTCAAAGCTTACGTCATGTTTATAGTGCCTTCAATCTCCTGTAGATATGAACTTAGGAATGAATTGTTGAAATGCGATACAGATACACTTTTTTCTTTTTTGGGGTATTTTATGAGTGATTGTCTAATGGCTGTTGGTTTCCGTGAAGGTAATGTTTGTAGAGTCGAATAAGTTTATAAACTTATTTATTTATTCTAAACTGCGCTTAGAGCACTCTACAAAGTAAATTTGACGCATTATAAATCATATGTATTTTTATCATTATTATTATATGTACATGTACATGTTACCTGATAAGTCGACACTGATGGAAATTTGCATATGTAGCCTATTTAACTTCACAGGGATGCCATAAATTCCAATAAGAAACAGTGATGTCGTTGTAAATGATCTATTCAATCCATGATCGAAGAATATGAACAATTCATTATCTATGTCACAAATAATCTGTAAACGAATATTATTGTACTAATACTGTTTGCACTCGATATAGGCAAATGATCTTTACAAATCGGTAGATTATTTCCATGAATGCAGTCATGTAACATTTGTTTTCTTTAACTACTTTAGGCTCTGCACGAACATTGCACTCCAACACAGCAGTTACAAGAACAAATTCATTTAGATGTTTTCACTTATTAATGAATGATTTACAACACAACAGCCTACACTGGCCTACATAATTCAAGTTTTGAAATTAGACAGTTTCTCCATCTTCGTTCAGAATTATTATTATTATTATTATTATTATTATTATTATTATTATTATTATTACTTATACCGCGCTTTTCCCATAAGGCCCAAAGCGCTTACAATAATTTCAATTATAATATTTATGGTAAGGAAATCACCGTTACAACTACAAACTGCTATTAAAAGAGATATGTTTTCAAGGCCTTTCTGAAGGCACTGACTGATGAAGACTGTCTAATTGTTAGTGGTAAATCATTCCAGTATTTTGAAGCAGACACAGTGAATGTCCTATCACCGGCCAAGGTGCGAGTAACTGAATATGTGAGACGGAGAGGATCACTGGATGACCTCAATCGCCTGGTAGATGTATATAAATTCAAACAGGTATCTAAATATTTTGGAGTTTGATTATTAAGGATTTTATAGTCAAACAAAAGTAATTTGAAAATTATACGTTCTTTCAAAGGGAGCCAGTGTAATGAGTTCAAGAGTGGCTAAGATAGGTGGTCCCTAGAAACCTGAAGCACCAATCGAGCAGACCAATTTTGTAGTCGTTGCACACGATTTAATTGAGTCGAGGGAATGGTAGAAAGAAGCCCGTTACAATAATCGATACGGGATAGAACTAAAGAACGCACAGCATTATGAAAACAACGAGCTAGCCCTAAGCCCATTTATACATGTTTCACCATCATATGTTTATTTATTTTTTTATTTTTTACTGTAACCAATATGATTGAGATAACGAACAGAGTCATGTTCATCGTTAGACAACATCTACTGGTAAGGTAGGCAGAATTAAAAAGCTCAACTCAAAGGCCATTATGCACGACTCGTACATGTACAGCCAAAGAGTTCGTTTTTTTTTTTTTTTACCATCGTGTATCATTTTTATTGAACATCAGTGATAAAGTTGAGTACAGGTCATGCATTTGTATAGTAAAATAAACTGTCTAGAAATCATTGGGACAGGTTGATCATGTAGTACAGATGAACAGCTGTGTTATTTAAGGTTTTTGAATCATTAAAATGATAACAAATTGACTCAACCTTGCTGAAAATTAAATACACTGTACAATGAAAAGCACTGCACACATGAAAAGGTTTCTGAAACACATGGCATGAAAGCTTGGTCCAAAACTTTTATACTAGTATTAGCTATATAGAGAATATGAGGCCATTTTAAGAGCAACTCTTTTCATGACATATTACCATTATGCTTCACTTCCACATGGATATAAAAAAGAAGGAGAAAGCTTACAAATTATTTTTCACCTTTATCAGAACTCACTATTCTCTTTAAACCTTCAATGTAATCAATATAGTACAGAGATGAAAAAGATAGTAATACGAGAAACCTCACAAATTATTTTCACCTGTACCAGGACTGATCCTTCTCTTTAAACATCCAATATAATCAATAGGACAAAGATAAAGACCAGGGTAATGTTCATCGTCGGATGACGTCTAGGTCTGTTTTGATAAGACAAGTCTGAGTAGTTGGAGGATTGAGTCAGGCGTCGCCTTGGAACACACTCGCGGCAGCTTGGGTTTCCGAGAAATCACGAGTCGGTCGCTCGGTGCAGCGCTCTCCCAGCAAAAAAACCATCCACAGCCACTACAAGATGATTGATCTTCATATTTGATGATGAACAGGAGTGAGGGAGAGAGAGAGAGAGAGAGGGGGGGGGGGGGGACAGAGTGTGTGTGTGGGGGGGGGGGGAGAGAGAGAGAGACAGATTGAGAGAGAGAGAGAGAGAGAGAGAAAGACAGAGTGAAAGAGAGAGAGAGAGAGGGGGGGGGGCGGCATGAGATGAAATAAGTATCATGTATGCCGCGGTGAACAGTGAATTAAAGAAATGACCATAACATAAGGACCATATGGGCTACTCAAAATAAAGAGGTTATCTCGTTTTCAGGTACCTCTTTGGGTTTACAATTTAAAAGGGGCAAAATAAGACACTAGAGGGGCTACATTTTTGTGTACTTAGGGTATGCCACATCGGGTTTTAAAAAGGGGTACGTGTCCCTGGTACTCCCTGGCTTCGCCACCGCCTCTGTAGAGAGAACACTAACATAAAAGTAGAACGGTACCGCCATCGAAAATATCAAGATGATTCTAAGATAGTTTTCTGGCATGTTTTGTGCCTATATTATATGTATTCATGAGCCATATTGTGCTAAAAAAAAATTGTAAAGCTTTGTTGTGGGTTAAAGGTGGCTTTTCACGGGGTACTCAACGATTCGCGGAGCATGCGAATGTGGAAAAAATGGCAAAGTCCAACATTCGTATTTCAGGCTCAAAAAATTCGCCAATCATGCGCGGGGGGTTCGGAAGCGTCGTCAAATGTTCGGGTAGTCGTTTTTAGTTCGGCGGAAATTTAAAAAAGTTGGAAATTTCTTGCGGACGTTTCCAGCATCTCGGGTCGTGATTTTTTTTGTGATTTGTTCTAAAAGAATGTCTGAAAAGCTTCGTCATATACGCACGACCGACACGACGTGCGTGATGTTCGCAGTATCTTCGTGAAACCCCAAACAGATTCCGACAGTTTCGAGAATGTCTCGCGCATGTCTCGCGAAAGCAGCGAAGTTCGTCCGATCATTTATCGAACTATTCACGAACTGTTCGCGTACTTCTTGAGAATAGGTGACTTCTCCAAAGAAGCAAACGCGAGCCTTTCACGTCTGTTAATTCGCCTACCGCTCGCGACGATTAATTTGCGAATGTCACGAATTATTCCCGCGCTATTCGCCAGCTACACACAAACAGAAAACGGCTTGCTGTTGTTGTTGGTTTGATATGGCGATATCCATCGATTTCGATGATTTACGCCAAGCTAGTTGAAAGAGGGCGACATTGCCCTCTTATCTGTTCTTGCTCTCTGGTTATATGATTCTGATACCTTGCCCGGTGTGTGAGATAAAGACTTACCTTGGCCTTTGTTATTGGCATAGTGCAAGTTTAGGGAGGATAAATCTCTACTTGTTACTCCTTTTTTGATTATTTGGTATTAGAACAGGGTAAGACAAAAAATTATTGGAGTTTTAGTGTTAACTTAGGAGTTACGGCGCTTTCGCGAACGTGTTGCGAAGGTTTTACTCACGCGACATTCTCATGGTGTTCGTGCGAAATTCTCACGAACGTTAGGCGCACGTTTGAAGTACGTTGGGCGGCACATCGGCACCACGTGACGTCTGGTCTACATAAAGCGCACTATTCACGAAGAGACCGATCAACTCATGA
>CM046850.1:9156748-9224248 GCA_025618425.1 Heliocidaris tuberculata
AAAAACACATTCACTAAACAAAGAAATGTATAAATGGGGCTGCACACAATTTGGCATGAAAGTTTGATCCAGACTTTTCAGCTAATTCTCGTCATATTTCGAACATTAGAGCATTTGAAGACTAATCCTTTGAGGAGATATTTCTTCTATAATTATGATAAAATTCTTCCATTCTGACATAAAAACAAACAAACGAGAAAGATCACAAATTATTTGTAACCTTTATACTGGAACTCAATCTTCTCTTTAAGGCTCTTTTCTGCATCAACCAACGAGAGGAAACACATGGAGTTGAATTGCCGCAATCGATTGCTTGTCATTGAACCGTTTTGGCGCGAAAAAGAAGTTGTTTCTTACTATGTCAAGGCACTTAGTATCCAATAGATAGATTGAAATGATACCTTCTGCACGTGTTGAATTTCACATTTGATAATTGCCTAATACAACTGTTATATCAACAATCGTTTATGTCGTCGTCTATATGAAATCATCCGAAAGAATAATTGAAAAGGAATGGTCTTAAAAATGAATGAAATGAATATAATGTGATGCGTCTATGCGAATGGACACACAGACTGAAAATAAAAGTCATACTCTAGTTATCTCTGCATCCAGCACCGAGAAGGGAGCTCATGCATTATATTTCTTGTCATCTTTTAGCGAACATGTCCTTCATACTGCATTCATTATAACAGGTTAAAAGCACTTTATGTCTAGATTATGTTAGCTTAACATTCTTATTTTATATAGCGTTGCATAAGCTTCTAGACTTTCAGACCAGGATCAGTTATACTTTTTATCAGTTAAACTGATTACGACATACAAAGGTCACGTTGTACTAAATCTTTTCCATTTTAAATAAACTAATTGAGATGCGTCAGAAGATGACAATTTACTCACAAGCATGACAGTGAGGCAAAGTACTGACGAACTAGGCGAGAATCATATCAAATATAGTTTAATGCGAATGCAGACTGCAAATAATTTCCACATTCCCTACCGTCCTTAGTCACTCGACAGTTTCAGAGATCTAATTTTGGAAGCCTTGTACAGACATGATACAATCATAGGAATATTTTTTGTCTGAAGGGAGTTTTTCTTGCTGGTAGCAGACATATCCCTTGATACAGACATGTGGAAAGGATAATTTCTTTCCTGTCATGCCTGCAGCTAACTTTGTTAATTGTACCATATAAGGCATAATCAAGAGATACACGCATGCAATGCTACGCAAGGGCATGGAAGTTGGAAAAAGTAAAGTAAACTTTCCTCCGCATCAGTTCGTTTCCATTCGTGTCATGCATGTCATTAAGAACATAACATACTTTATCAACAAAGAAATTAGATACCGAGTGGCAAAAAGGAAGGGTAAACTTGCTACTGATTTTCGTAAATGTAGTTTTGACTTGTAATATCTTATTTTCTAAAATGCCTACTTTTTAAATGTATCTATTTCATATGCTTCCCATTCCCCCCTCTCCCTCACTCTTTCTTGATTGTTATTCGATCGTTATCTTTTAATCAATAAAACGGTGGGGGGGGGGGGGGGTATACACACACACACAAAAAAAAAAATAATAACATACTTATACTGTTAGCACTGGAGAAAAATTGTAGAATAGGGATTACAAAGATGATACAGTGACATAATATCGAGGATTTGGAGACAGGGATGCTTGGAGCGGACCTGCCATGGAAATACGAGAGCTGAAATAGATTCTGAAGGCCTGCTTCTAATTGGGCCCAAAGTGGGGCGTATCCCTCTTGCCACTGCAATTAATGTAAACAGGGAGAGGCAAAGACGAGAATGCGTGGGGGGGGGGGGGGGGGGTAGAGGGAGAATGTGGGAGGGGATGAGATCTTGTTCATCTTTCGGACATTAGCAACTTCTGTAAGGCCATTTACTTGATATTCATTTTCACCCTGTCATATATTTGAAGATTACCACCCCCACAATTTAAATCTAAGGGCAATTTATATCTGATATTTAGTTGTTCAGTTCATATTTGTGCCTTGCTATTAATATGAACTTACCACCCCCACAATTTAAATCTAAGGGCAATTTATATCTGATATTTAGTTGTTCAGTTCATATTTGTGCCTTGCTATTAATATTCTCAAATAATATAAACTAATATATAAGTGTATATATAGTTTCTTTTTTTGGGGGGGGGGGGTGTCTGTAACGTGGGCTTTAGGCAGACACTTGTAATTGAAAGCCATGTAGTCATACAAACAGCCCTATATTGGTTGACATATTGACACAGCTAAAAGTACTACCACTATCTATTGCTCTAATTACTAATATTGATTTATTACCCTTCAGATAAGTTGCTGTATATATATCAACATCGATGAGGAAAAAAAAACAACAACATAGATGTACCAGCAAGTCTGTCATAGGAAGCTTACAGTCACGTCGCTGAATTGGTAATTCGCCTTCTTTTGAGAGAGTGATGCTATGTAAGTACAATAATCTTATCATTTATATCTCAATTTGGTAATTATATATAGAATATAGGCATACTTACGCAAAGACCTGATATTAGTCGAATGCTTTAGAAAATAATTAAATCGGTTCCTAAAATAGAAATGTTCTGAATAAATGGAAAGTATGAATGAAGGATGAACGGACAAAAATACAACAAAATTGATGGAGGATTTAAAAGGTAAACTGACAGATCAAACGAGTTAAATGGAATACAGTTAATGGGTAAAGGATTAGTCCTCTGACGTAGGCCCTCGTTGTGCTATTTTGCTGTCAGCAAAATTATGAATCTCTAGAGGAAATAATGAATATATAATTGGTGGATAATGGATACAAAACAATGGACGAATAATTTATAACAATGACGTATTTCAATATTTACCTAATAATTATAAAGAGTAAAAATGATAACTTTGTACCTTGTGCAAAAGTAATGACGACGATGATTTTTTTCATTATGAAACTATGAATTAAATGAGAGGAGATAGGTGAATGTAAAGATGGAGCGTTACACAGAGAGAAAGAGGTAGAGATGAGGGAGAGAGAGAGAGAGAGAGAGAGAGAGAGAGAGACAGGGAGAGAGAGGGTTTGAGAGAGGAAGAGAGAGAATGGCAGGGAGAGACAGAGACATCGACAAAGTTAACAAAACTAATCCATGTTTGATGGGAGATTTTAGTTGGGCAAACAATTAACGCGCTATTACCATTTTGAAACAAGATGCATTGTATCCCCATTTTCCTCACCATCCATTTCAGTTTCCCTTTCAAAGAGCATTACATACAGATCAATGCCCCCTCGGCCAATAGTTAATTAACGTGTGTCGTGTGATTCTCTTGTTTCCTTTAACCTCTGCTAATTACTTCTTTCAAAATCTATAGCCCTCGCCGGCATTCCAACATAATTAGCGCTGGGTCAGAACAATTATGGTAATGGGAGGGGGTTTCCATTAAAAGGAAATTAGCGCGAGTTCGCAAACCTTGAAGTAGAGAAAAATTGGTATATTGGGGGAAGGGAATTTGTGACTGTTATTCATATGGCAATGAAAAATCAATACACTGGTTCCAATTCTCAGGAGCAATCTAAAGGGGTTAGGAAAATGTCACTTGTTATGTGTGAAACAAAAGATGCATCTCAGGAGGCATCAGTGCCACTAGTCATGGCTTTGAGCCAATAGTTTCAATGGGATCATTACTAAAAAAATCTAGACTTAGTCATGTCTGGAAAAGTGTTTACGGAATTAATTTTACTTTTTCTTCCGCTCCTCTACATTTCATTTTGTTTAATCGCGCGGCAATGTTTTGTTTTCTGCTATGTTCAGTGCAGTCTGACAGGCTTAATGGACGTTAACGGTTGAAAAAATTAGTGGAAAATGACATGTAGTGAAGGACGGAGTGTGTTATTTTTAACTTGCTACGTAGATACAAAAAAAAAGAACAACATTACTCAAGGGAAATGTTTCATAGAAAATAGAGATGAAAATCTGGACAAATATTGTAAAATGAAGAGAAAGATAACAAAGAGGGAGGGGAGGGGGGGGGGGAGCGGGGGGGGGGAGGTGCTAAGAACTGTGCACATTAGCGTCTCATATACTAGCATCTTCGAAATGGTAACACTAGGTTCTGATAATAAGAAAAAAAAAAACCCACGAAAAACAGGCAGTTATATAGAATATTACGATTATGTCAAACGTAAAGGTTGACAACATAAACAAGAAAGACTCTTAAATCATTTTACTCCTGAAAATGATCTTCTACATATTGTGTATCTTCATAAGAACTGATCAGAACTGGGAAGACAAAACGTGCTTCTGCCATGAATGTTAATAGACACTCCATAAATACTCGACATTTATACTCTCTAGGGGTGCACTTTGAGGGGCGGCTCTAGGGTTTTGTAAAAAAAAAGGGGGGGGGGGGGGAGTGCGTCCAGTTCCCCAAAGCACTTTGATTAGTAACAAATTAGTCATCATAAATTGTGGGTGTTGGCTCACCACATACAAAAAGGTGGCGATCCAATTCACAAAAACTTATGACAAGCAACTACCCCCCGAAGAAAAGAAAAAAAAATGGGGAATCTGGACAACCGTGACCCCCTGGGTCCGTCCCTAACTTTTAATCCCTCCTATTATGAGAATAAGGAACTCAATAAAACATTTGAGCATCTCGCGTGTCGCTTGAATCGTGTGAACTTTGACCTTCATGCACCTCATATTTTTGTGATGGATGTTTATGGTGTTTATGGCATCCATCACATGAGAGAGAGAGAGAGAGAGAGAGAGAGAGAGAGAGAGAGAGATGAGACTGGTTTCGATGTAGACATGAAACATTTGGGCTTAACAATCAACTTGTTATCTGCCCCTCTCTCTTTTTTAAAGGGGGCAATTCACACATTAAGTAATAACAGCGATAATTTCCCCCTGTTCAGACACAAAACGTTTATACCGAAACTCGAAAGAAACGTATAAAATTTTCATCGTGTAGCCTACGGACCGTTCAGACACATGTCTCAACCGATTAGAAAAAAAACATCGTATATATGCGCAATTTTCCACTGCGCATGTTGTTATGGTCGCCGCTAGCCCCTCCCCCATGGTAATTTCACCATTCGCGCGCGCTCACGGTAAGCTCGGCCCAGTTATACCGTTCTATGGTCGCCATACGTTCAGACACACACAGAAAGGTGATTCGTTATCGAGATTTATAAAACGGGTTCAAGAATGTAGCCATCCTGATTGGTCAAATAACACCACGTGACCGTGCAAAAAAAAAAGTACTAACGCACGGCTAATCCGGATCAAACACTAAGATTGTAAGAAAACACTAAGATTGTAGACCCGTTTTATAAAACTATTAATACATGATTGTGAGTTCGTGCGTTAGTGTGATCCAGCAACACGCAGGTTTTTATCGTGGTGTCTAACACACTCAGCTAAGCCTCGTGCGTTAGTACACCACGATAAGAACCTTTGTGTTGCCAGATCGCACCAACGCAATCCCAACCATGTATTAATAGTATATTAGTTCGAAACGACGCTCTGACCCTAGTTTCGTTATACGACGTTTCGTTATACGACGTTTCGTTATACGACGTTTCGTTAGTCAGCATTCATACACATAAATCCATCGTATAGTTATACCGTTTTGGTATAGCTATACCGTTTTGGTATAATTTTTTTGTGTCTGAACACCCTGTTTGTATAATTCTATCGTTAAAAGACATACAGGGTGTTTAGACACAAAAAATTTATACCAAAACGGTATATCTATACCGAAACGGTATAGCTATACGATGAATTTTTGTGGATTCATGTGTCTGAACGCTGACTAACGAAACGTCGTATAACGGAACTGGGGTCAGAGCATCGTTTAGAACTAGAACTCGATAACGAATCACCTTCCCGTTTGTGTCTGAACGTATGGCGACCATAGAACGGTATAACTGGGCGGGGCTTAACGTGAGCGCGCGCGAAAGGTGTCCTTACCAGGAGGCGGGGACTGGCGGCGACCATAACACTATGCGCAGTGGAAAACTGCGCATCTATACGATGTTTTTCTAATCGGTCGAGATATGTGTCTGAACCGTCCGTAGGCTATACGATGAAAATTTTATACGACGTTTCTTTATCGAGTTTCGGTATAAACGTTTTGTGTCTGAACAGGGGGATACTCTCCCCAACAAAAAAAACAACAACACAACAACAACAACAACAACAACAAAAGCACCGTATGAGAAAACAGATGTTCACCATTAAAGAACGTAAAGGGGGGAAAAATCTTATATTAATTAAGGCCGGACCAAATTTGCCGTTACGTTAGTTGAAGATTTGTAAAACAAGGGCTTCCGTATTTCTATTTGCTGACAGGCTATACAGATTCAACATTTGCAAACATATTTTTTCCCCCTTGGGGATGAGGGGAGGGGAGGGGTGGTGTCACCTCCATACCCCCTCTAGCGACTCCCTTGATCCCTGACATAACATATTCACTATCCATCCCCTGGGGCCCGTTGCACAAAACTTGCGTTTAATCGCAACTCCTAAAAATCAAACGCAAGTTCTAAATGCGCACTTCTGATTGGCTGAAAATAAAATTGCGTTTGATTTTCCTGAGTTGCGTTCAAACGCAAGTTTTGTGCAACGAGCCCCTGTACTGATAATCTGTAACACAGTTCATTACAGAAAAATCCCTGCCCTGTGTAAGTTCCAGGCTATAGCGATAGAACTCTCTACTTTACGTCGCACCACTTTGCAGTACGACCACCGACCAACCCGTAAAATTATCAGGGGCAGATTCAGGATTTTTTTAATTAAAAAAGGGGGCGGGGGACACAATTGCGAACAAAATTCTCTGTCAATAAAAACAAAATATATAAAACATTTTTCCGGTAATATTTTCTTAATCAAATAATTATTTGACAAGCATGCATGCAAGCATGTAAGTCAAGAATTTGGAATAAGGAACATTATGGGGTTGTATGTTATGCCAATTGGGTTATAAATGGGGAGGGGGGGGGGGTCACGGACTGGTTGTGCCCCTCTAAATACGCTGGCGCGCTTCTTTATCAACATCATCGTTGTGTGACATCTTTCGTCCAATCAGTGCTCTCTTTGCAGCTACCCCAGATAAACACATCCTTTCACAACAAGTTCGTGGTACAGTGCTGTTCAAAACCCGGAGCAGTAGGTCCCTGGGTAGTTCCCGTCAGAACAGGAGGACACATTTTGTTAATGCAGAATTTGGATTAACTATACGCTTCGCTGTGATAAGCTCTGTTCGAATTTTGGATAAACGGAGGGGACATTTTACGCTTGTGAATTTGATCAACCTGCAATTTGTTCTCGAATTTTAGTTGAAATTCCCAACTGAAGTTAATGAACTAGTTTGAGTGATATAAGGAATGAGCAAAACGTTATGGGTCGGAGTACATTCGAAACAGGATGGTTGTCGAATTGAACTTGTTCACTCTTTACTTCATGCTGAATAAAATTGTCATGACTTGGATTGTTTAGGTGAAGAGGACTAATTGAAATAAGAAAGAATACCTTGGACCAGACAAATTTGGATTGGGATATTATTACTATGAAACGTATCGCGTCGTCTCCATATTACTTGAAGGTATTTATTTTCTCTTTTGCATTATGTTCTTATCTGAGACACCGTAATAATATATATTTTGTTCCGAAAGTCATAGACAATGCTTTATAAATAGGTTTTTAAAAAATATCTTTTTTCTTTTCTCGCAAGTCTTTTAACATCAAAATTACATTTTCTTCTTATTTGTGTACTTATTAGCTCAAGCTACGTGTACACTCTATTGGCATAACGAATTGATTGGGGTAAATATTAGACAAACTTTTAATAATGCATTGAGACAAGCTCACCAAGCTTCATTGACCGACATGGTGGGGGGGGGGGGGGGGTGAGTAATATACAGTGAGAGTAGATTGTAAAATAGTGATTTCTTAACTGCCTCGTTGTATATTTTACTTCTGTATGAAGTGTGATCTGTGAGGAAGCATCTTTTCAAGAAACTCATCAATCTTCATTAGCCGACATGGTCTGGAGGGGGGGGGGGGGGGGGGCTAGTGTGATATGCATTGAGATTGGCCAAACTTGATTATTGTAAACTAGCAATGTCGTAACTACTTTGTTGTATATTTTTAATTCTGTATGAAGTGTGATCTGTTCGGAAGAATCTTTTCAACAAAACGTAATAACTGCTGTCGGCGTTCTCCGACCATCAATCATGTACCCATCAATCTGTCCCCTAACGTCCTAATATTTCCGCTTATCACAGGGCGTCCTGGGGGACTGTCTAAAGATTTTACAGTTCTTAAATTGATTGAAAGAACCACTGGACGTTTTAGAAGGTTGACATTAACAGTCAAACCTGTATACAAAGACTACTCAATCAAGAGAAATGGTCTTTATAAGCAAGTGGTCATCAGGTACAGTTTCCCTACCATAGGTTTCAAAGAGAATTACTTTTCTAGGGAAATATGAAATATTGTCTTTATAGAAAGATGGTCTTTCTGTACAGGCGATCACTAAAATAGGTTTCACTGTGATAATAATATTCATATATCATGCTTTTACAGCTCATAATACAAAGGTGTCGATCTGTATGCGCTTTAAAAAAAGAAACCACAGAAGTATATTTATACTATAAAAGTAATCCACAAATGATGAAGTTACAATGAAGATGAAGCTTAAAGTAACACGAATTACATTGTTTATTAAGCTACATATTACAGTACATACATTCTATCCATGCAGAATTTTTTTTAAAACTATCAATATGGTCCTGCAAAATTATAGGTTATTTGTTATAAAGAAAACTTAGAAAAGTGTAAATGTACTTTGTGACCAAAATGAGTTAAATAATTTTAATTTGTCAAAATTCTTTTTCGAATATGCATAGTAGCCAATGGAGGGTTAAAAACAAACTGACAAAGAAAGAAGGAAAGAAGAAGATGGAAAAGCAAAAAACCCCACGAATAGTGTATAGCGCATTATAAATGACCATTTTTACATTTAAAAAATTTATCATTATTATTTGTTCATACAGCTCAAATATCATGTGTAGGGTAAAAGCAGTAATAAGGATTTTGATATTTTTTTGAAGATGCAATGCTTACACCAACAACGTTTGTTTTTGCTTTCCAAATAAATTTATGAATTCATGTAATCAAATCTGTTGGCTAGGAATAAGCCGTATATTTCACGTAGGTCCGTTTGTCAACAAACACAAAAACCCCACTGAGTCAGTAACTCATTCTTATTTCAAAAATTAAGCTGAATTTAGTAATATTTTGTAGGCATACAGACCTGACTCTCTCTGGGTATATGAGCACATATTTCAAATTTATTAAAAGACAATCTCGTTGCCCATTTATGAGGTGACGTTTGCCAGAATATTGGTTGTTTCAAAAATTTTGGAGGGGATGCAGCTTCCCTTCCCTACAGTACACCCGTCTATGTTAGCACAATAAGCATGTTGTAAGAAAATAATAGGATGATCATGCTCGGCTAAGTTTCCGAAGCCAGATGTGAAAAGGTATGTTACATCACATGCATTTCTCTTATTCAATACGATTACCTTGAACTACGCTTACTGCTCGCTTTGATACAACTGCTACGTGAAGTACACATGTAAATGTTGCGTTCTTAAATAAGTAATTTTATGCATATCCCACGCTCTCTCTTTCTCTCTCTCTCCTACGTCACCCTGGCCGTTATTTGACGAATAATTGAACAGGACAAGCAGGCGGACTTTTGATAATGAGGCGATTCCACAATAACTCGTTTACGATGAGGTATACATGGTATATGCTAGATTAGATTTGGGCGAGTTTGAATGAAACAGACGTCATGTTTTATCAAATCAATTACCGGACGTTGGCGGGCGCGCGGATGCATGGGATAAGGAGCAAGGACATTCCTATCCAATTTCTTTCACCCCTTAACTTGTTCTTATTACTGTTTTGGGTTTATGAGATTCGTTTACTTTTATGGCTGCACTGGTCGAGTTTTGATATTTTATAAAGTGATGTGTCAAATGAAAAATATGTAAAAAGTTTTTTTTTTAAATGTAACTAACCTCAATTTTGAGATTTTCATTACAAATATTATGTTCACCCGGTGTACAAAATCGTAGTAAATTCTGATATTAATGTTTCTAACGAATCCATTAGTTAAATAGGAATCTGGCAGGATTTATTCCTTGAAATGCACTGTGCGCTGATTACGGCAGCCGGAGCTAAAGCCAGGGTAATAATATCAAAACCCTTTGAAAGCGCATAGGGACGTTATATCATAATGTGATATGCGCTATACAAGAACGGTTTATTATTGTTATTATTATTATCACAAAGTTTAAAAAATCAAAAGTGAATATGCTATATAGTCCTTTCATTCCTTATGATTTTGTGACATCGTATCGCGTCTTTCGAACGTTGCCCGTTGGAAGCATTACTTAGAAATGCCAGATGACTTCCGATCATTGAAACTCATGTCTCCAAATTCAATTATACAATTCATATAGTGAACAGTGTCTGTTACCAAGTTCTGTTCGTAGTAAAATTATTACATGTATACCACGCAACGCACATACCCTTTTTTGTCTTATCATAATTTTTATCCCTTGATTCATATTTTCAAAATGGATATTACAAATTAAGCATTGATCACAAAATATGGTTCAACATGGCAATAAACACAATACAAATAATATAATTCCATAACATACACACACGCACACACACACCCACACACGCGCACACACCCACGCACACACACACACACGCATATATATATATCGCATATATATATATATATATATATATATATATATTCACTTATACAATCCATATAGTGAACAGTGTCTGTTACCAAGTTCTGTTCGTAATAAAATTATTACTTGTATACCATGCAACGCTTATACACACACGCACCCACACACACACCCACACACACACATGCATATATATATATATATATATATATATATATATATATATACACACACACACACACACACGCACACACACAGATATACATATATAAAACAAGTTCCCAAAGGATGTAGACTGTAAAGTCAGCATGTGGTCAGAAATGAAATGAAAGAGGCACATGACCATTTTAGTCACATAAATAAGATGTATACCTAAATAGATAATGATTTAGGGAGACGAAGGGGCTCTGTGGCAAATCTATTTACCATTTCATTTCTGTTGATAACATAGTTTTCAAATTGTCCACTTCTTTGTTTCTTGTTTACTAATTTGTAGTCATGGAAATCGGACACAGTGACCTAATTTTGTAGGATTTTATTCATTTTCATAGCCTTGCTCAGGCGTATTATAAATTAATTTCAGAGGACCCAAAACAGTATTTAGGATGAAAAGAAATACGAATGTAGTGTGCTGTAAAAATACGGTGGCAAAAAACTGCAAAAAAGTGATATTTGGACGTCTTTTTACCACGGTCGAATAATCTTGACCAACTGCTATTGGGCAGTTTTAGCATTTAAAATGGTAGCGACATTATACGCTCATTGTGGAATAAAAACAAACAAACAAATAACAAACATAAATTCAGTCCATTGCGATTCATTCTAAGCATGCAGGCAACAAACCTGCAATGAATGAAGCTTGCCGTTCAATTTGAATGAGATACAAAATTAATGTATCCAATGACCTCTAGGAAGAACCTGGACCTCTAGGAAGAACAGAGCCATTAAAGTTAATGGCTCTGAATAGAGCTTTCCAGCCATTAATTTTTGTTAATTCTTTATATATATATATATATATATTCTTGTACATGTATATTTATATGTATGTATTGATGATCTTTTTAAACGGAAAATAAAACCAACCAACCAAGCCGAGAGCGATGAGAGTGAGCTGTACTGAATGGGCATTGGCAACGTACAATCATTTATGACATTGAAATCATTTTGGAATGTGTTGCAATGATCGTTTCTAGATTGACAGGCATCTAATGTTATAAACCTTCGCTACCAGCATGATTCCAATCAATGATAGGTTAGTTCACATCTTACTGCAGCTCGTTTCCTAGAGGTACCAAAATCAAAAGGCACATGCAGTTATAGAAAATGAACGTGTGCAATGATTGACAACGATTATGGAATAGAACGTCAAAATAGATGGAGCGAGAGAAATACAGAAGAGAGAGAGAGAGAGAGAGAGAGAGAGAGAGAGAGAGAAGGGGGGGGGGGAATAGAAAAATGTTATTTCTGGGTATTTTTTTAAATTATTCCCCAAGTGTGTTTACGAAATAACAAACGAACTTGTTCAAAACAGGAGAATATCTCTTTTTATTGCAGCAAACGATCGTCTTTTTGGACGAATATTCCATTTTATTTGTTTAAAGGAGCAATTTTAAATTTTATTATACACAATTATTCATCCAATGATTACCCCTAAAAAACCCCAAAACCAGAGAAAATGAGAGCCCACAAACAAACTAACAAACAAACAAACAAACAAACAAACAAACCAATAATACGGCCTACCTGTCAATTTCTGGTCAAAAAGGTTCAAAATAATTTGCGAGATTTGTCATTTCATATAAATTATTATAATAGCAATAATAATAATTGCTTTTTATTAAGCGCTTTTACAGAAAACTGATCCGAGCGCTTTTATAGCAGAAAAACAACATACATAATAATAATAATATAGCAAATAGTAATAGAAAAAATATTTATGGATATACAAAGAATTGGATGATATGCATTAACAGTGCTATTATAGGCCCTATTGTCTGTTGAGAGTCAGAAAGGTATTACTACTTTGCTAGTTCACAACAAACGATATGAACTGGATTAACTATGATGAGAAAAGTTGGGTTTTGAGTTTCTATTTGAAAGTGTCTTCTGTATCACATAGGCGGAAATGTTGTTCCTATGTTGAAGAATATGATAGTAGAAATGTCATGGGAAATGAAAATTTTGAGGCTACATGACTCTGTTCGTGTGGTCCCAGAAACCCATATCTCTGATAGAGCTGATTATACGAACCGGCATAGGAAGCCTCACAGCGCGAAAACATGTTTCTGAGATAATCGTGTTTATAAGACTTTGTCCGTTTAAAATGATAATTTGAATACCTTGCTTTCGTTCAACCATCGTATAATTAAACAGGTGATGAGAGTGGAATATTTTCTTTCATATGCATTGGATATTAAAAAAGAAACGCAGTATTTTTGGTTTAATCCCTGCTAGAATTCGTATGCCGGTTCGTAAAATCATCTAAGTGTAATTTCAGCAAGTCAAATTTGTAGCATTTTAATGATTCCAAAACCTCCTTAAAACAAAATTATTCTTATCTATTACATAATCAACCATTCCCAATAACTTCCAGCATGTTTTTTTCACCAAAAATACAAGCGCATGACCAGTACTAACCATTACCTTCACCTTTGAATTATATTAATCGTAGTAGAAAACATGGGTCTGATGCTGTACGGTACTTTAGACAGAATACGGTGGATAGTAGACCCTCATCGGAGCATCTACTGCTTCTATCAAAATTGTGTTGACAAATATTACTGTATTTGAAAAATGAAATACAAATTGATCAAGGCCTCTCATATTCACGCTTCACGCACCGCTAGGCGCCAATATTGTCAAAAGGACTGTTGCATTTGGAAATTGAAGACGATAATTGTGCAATGAATTCGTAATTATATAACCGCTATTCCATGAATTTTTAGAAGTCTCTAACCTCGATTGCAATCGATCGACGTGTAACACGCACTATCGTAGTTGAATAAACTTAGTCTGCAGGCACAGACTCTATTTTGACACTTCAATATAATTTCATAAAGCCTTTTAGCCGTTCCTAACTTTTTAAGAACCTGGCCATTGCCAGGATCAGTTAAAGTACACTTAGTACAGGGCCTAAGGAGTGCAGTAGAGCGTGCAGTCTTCTAGTCTTACAGTTCAGACATTCTCTTAAGATTTTCGACTTACAAGGGTGTGTGCCTGCGAACTAGAATAACCTTGCCGTCGAGGCCCTTCATAGCTTTCAACAAAATTAGTCTCTTTTTGGACTTGTAATTGTCAAATTAGTTTCAGTTTTAAGTTTCAGTTTATCTTTTTGTCATATCCCACATCACATTCATAAATCATTAACAATGAATGGAAAGATATTCTTTGAATAATATAGGAAAAAAATGTATAAGCATATTATTTAAAATCATGTCATAAAAGGAATAAAAAGGGTAAAAGAGCCTAGGGAGGTAGAGCTTAATAGTCCCTTTTTTAAACCTTAAGTTGAGACAAGATAAACAAATTTGGGGTGAAATATGAGTTTTTAGCATTTTATGATTTTTATTGAAAGTGAACCACAGAAAGACTTCCTATATCTGAAAAAATATTTATCCTGGTACTGATAAAGGAAATGGGATTATAAAATATTTAAATTTTGCTTGTCCAAGTGATTAAATTACTATTTAGTAAATTCCCGTTTTTGCTGAAAGAACGGCAAACATTTCGTAGAACTAGAGAAACATATTTTGAAATATATCTTTCCTCATGGCGACATATAATACAAGATAATTAAATACCTACGTTGTAATTTATGTTTTATTTTTACATTATATCTATGTTTCATTAGTGACATTTTTATTAGTGCTCATTTATGGGTTATAAACTCATGATCATCACCTTTCTACTGGTATTCCTAGTCAAACAGTCACATATTAAATAATTTAACATTATATCCTTACCAATTATGCTATCATTTCTGTCCATTTGTTCTGAAGGCTTACCAGTCGAGAAAACTGGAAAACTGATAGAGAGAGAGAGAGAGAGAGAGAAAGAGAGAAAGAGAGAGAGAGAGAGAGAAAGAGTGAGAGAGAAGGAAGGGGGGGGGGTTGGGGGTGTAGGGAGGGAGAGTGGAAAAAGAGACATTAGATTTGAAGTAGAAAAGGAGGACAAATTAAAATTTGTGAGAGGGTTATATATCAATATGAATGTCTAGGTGTGAATAAGAGTTGAATGAAGTACAGAAAGATATAAGGGGAGAGAAAGAGGCAATGATAGGGGAGCTGGAGGGAGAGACAGAGGGTATGTAGGTGTACTGTCTTGTCAAATACATTTTATTCAGTTAACCTACTTAAGTTTATATTGTCTTTGGTGTTTTTTTCTTTTCATTTTGTCTCATGCTAGGTTCAACATTTTTAAAGAGGTCTTAAAGAACATTTCAAAGAAAGAAAGAAAGAAAGAAAGAAAGAAAAATAATGATAAAAAAGGGAGCGGTAGTGCGGAAGACTGAAGATAAAATATGATTAGAATAATTCTGAGAAGAATGCGTCAAAAAGAATTAGACTAAACTTGACATCGGCTTTTGCATCCATTTTTCGTGGTATTCCATCGGCCAACCTGAATCCTGCGACCCATTATAAACTAGGTGTGTACACCCTGCCTAGCAGAAATTCCGTATTGATTTAAATAAATTAATTAAGGCAGCGAGTAAAAGAGAGAGAGATAGAGAGAGAGAGAGAGAGAGAGAGAGAGAAAGAGAAGATGAGTGATATGGAAAAAAGACTGGATGGAATTTACACGTAGAGCGCTATCGATTGCGTTTATGCATTACGACTTACCATGCAGTGTTCCATACAGACTCATTTTAGAACATTAAGTTTGTTGAACTTCAGCAGTCATGCCCTGTTGTAAAGTGCGCGGTTTGCCGTTTTTATAATTATTTTATCTAATTTGTGGTTTATATTCTTGTCCTGTTAGAGTATGCATGACGGCAAAGATGACGAAAATAGCTGACAACTGAAGTTCATTGTTATCATTATACTATTATCATCCCTTCACCATGAGTGTGAGTGTATGTATAAATCATATGTATACGCTGCGTTCGACACTATAGTTGGATTTCTGTCGGTAAATTTGGGGTGGTTGCCCCTAGTATTGGAAAGTCGGTGCTGGGTACGCCAAGGTCCTTCGAAAAAAAGAAAAAAAAAAGAAATATAAATAAATATGAAATAAAGGTTCAACCTAGTTATAAATTTTGAAGGAAATACATGTATAGTTTAAGTCATTATGTGTTGGAACAAGTGGGAGAGTTGTCCTATACATTCGCCGATTTGAAATTCCAATATAGTGATGACAACTTTCCAGAATTTATAACTTTTTCATCGTCCGATTTTTGTTCCAACTTTCACCAGTCTTCTTCACCATGTTCACTGATTTTATGGTTTCTTCCAAATCAACATACTATAAAGGTTGGTCCATGAACAATAAAGGATGTTGAAAAAGAGATATCGTATTCAAATTATGATCATGAAATACATAGTTCAAAGATATATTTAGCACCCCCCAAAAAACAAAGAACAAAACATTTAGTCATCCCGTTCATACTAATTAAATTTTCCCCTCTAACATGTCTATAAATGACTTAGGTTGTACTGGCCAACTCCCGACCTCATTTCAGGTGTATACATGAAAAACAAGCACAAAAGAGAGCAATAATAACTTTTACATGCAACTAACTGCCATTCCTGTCAAGCAACGTAATGAATATGAAATATATTATTGCACCAGCTACCACAAACATAAATACAGTTGACAAGCAATGTTTTAACTGCACCAATTTTCACTCAGTTTTCTACTTCGTTTTGTTGTTGTTATCTACACAAACAATTTATCTTGCGAACGGAACCAAAATGTGGAAACGACCATTAAGATCCATTATTGTCTCACTGTACTTTGTCAAGATAGTATACATCCGTGTCAGTTGATACTCCGAACATGCCCAATGAAAGCGACTTTAAGCAGAGCGGCTAGAAGGTATCTCAATTTGTTTTAGGTCTGTTTGTGACCAAAATTATCATACTTCTGTGGGCTTAATCAGTGGAGAGAGATATTACACTCTAGTTGTCGATGAAATCACATAACACTTTAAACCATTGGTGGAACTTTTGGAAGATATATGTTCTGAATGATTAATGGTACATTTATTTATTATTATTATTATGTTTTTTTTTGGGGGGGGGGGTGGTTTTAGTATTCAATGATGAAAGTAAAAATGAATTTATAGAATGATCTATGATCATCTACCCATATTCAGTATGCTAATCCCAGAGCGCGTTGATAGCTCTGGCTAATCCATATACGCGCCATCTACGACCGGTATTATTACTGCATGGTTAATAATTATTTAGTTCTTTTACGTTAATAAAGGTACAATCACATTGATTTACGAAATACCTTCGCTAGGCATTAGATAAAACGAAGATTGCTTTTCGTCTGCTGAAGATGAATTCACTAAGCACCAGGACCAAAACATGTTCCGTGTTATCATAAAAAGGAACAATCGTTAATAAACCACTCAAATAATTTGCCCCTTTCTGATTTCATCACTATGATTACACCCCTCTGATTGCGCTACTCTTTATTATGACAACTTTCTGATTACGCTCATCTGATTGGAATCTTTCGATTGCACCGCTCTTTTATATGGCACACTTCTAATTATTGAACCCATTTGATTGCATCCAGTGATTGCAACCGTCTGTTTTGCACCCCTCGAATTGCAAAACTATTTTACATAACACTTTTCTGATTGCACTTACTAGTATCTGATTGCAACCTCTGATTACACTGCCCTGATTGCATCCCTCTGAGTTCACCCTTTTGATTACACCACTCTGACTGCACTCCTCTGATTTACCGAGCTCATTGCACCCCTGGAATCCTCGGCATGGGTCTGATACTACCACCTTCCACCACCTGGCTTATCCGTATCATCTTCACTACCACACCACCGCCAAACATCTTCATCCTCCTCCCTTTTCCGAGGATGTATCGATTTTTGTCTCTGTATTTTCTCCTCTAATAAAATCTTCTTCTTCCTCCCTCACTGTCACTGCTCAAGGCTATCAGGAGTTTAAAGCGAGCACGGCGGGCGGGAGTGCGAAGGATCGATATTCATTACGCCTAATTGAATAGCTTCCGTTGTCAAGTTCGCTAACACAGTCAAGGCGACCGATCAAAGGGGGTATAAGGGTACATAACCGCCCCTCTTTACCCACCCCTCCTATTTGAACGATGTATTAATGCACTGGATACATGCCAACTGAATTTAGGATTTTTAAATATCCCCAGATCCCGTTTGCTGCAATTAGTGATCAAGTCAGATAAAAATTTTCGATAGGCGAAAGCAACTTGCAGAAAACAAATATTAGTGGTGATGAACCCTCAATTGCATTTAAGGTACTCATCATATATAAAAGAGGAAAGGTGTGAAAAACATTACAGAATGACATAATCAATTTCAGTTTTATCTGTAAGTCAATCGACAAGTGTAAATTATACTTACACACATGCTTGCAGTTAGACCATAATCCTTACATGCACTTACTTGCACATCTGTAGTCTGGAATACCAGTGTCGTAGTTGAGACATCAAGGTTCGAGACTTTCCCTTCCGAGACCGAGACCACCTATTCTAAGACCAAGATCTCTAGAGACCCAGACCCAGATGAAGACCGAGACGTTATTAAGTTTAAAGGAAAATGAAACCCAACAAACTTTAGTTGATAGCCTTAACAAAAAATGTGAGTCAGTTTAATAGGAAAATCTTTAAAATTTGATTACTCCTATTTGATTATTAAGCAAGGAAAACATTAGCTCCAAACTTAGCAGTTTTTAGTCTTGTCTCGAGAGGTTTCGAGCGGTTTTCTCTGCACCTCGAGCCTCCGAGACCAGGACCTTGAGGTCCGAGATTTCTAGGTCCGAGAGCAAGACCCTATAAAACGGGTCTCGAGACCTACAATACTGCTGCATGCATCAAAACGATGCCGTAAAGCTTTCGATAAAAAGTAATATTTTATACATGTTTTGAATGAAGTAAGAAATGATTAAGAAGGCAAGAGGCAATATGTGTGGATATTTTTGTAGCAGATTTTAAGAGTAGATTTCATGAAGTAATTTTCATGAACTTGACGAAGAAAGCTGAAAGCACTTTCATGACTTAAATTTCATTATGTGGATTTCATAGTGTAGATTTCATGAAGAGAATTGTAGATTTCATACAGTACATTTCATGAAGTAAAATTCAATCGCGTAGATTTCATGAAGTAAATTTCATGGCGTAGATTTCATGTAGTGAATTTCATGGCGTAGATTACATGGAGTAAATTTCATGTAGTACATTTCATGGCGTGGATTTCATGAAGCCAATTTCACTCCCTTATTCCACTGCGTAGATTTCATGAATACAGGTTCATGATGTCGATATCCCTGCGAAGTAGGTTTCATGAAGTAATGTTACAAAAACCAGTTCAAGGTTTGGGCAAAACGTGAACAAAATTATTCATCGAAAGGTAACGTGTGTGAAATATGTTATATGAAAGTGCATACGACCAGAATGAAATGAAATGGAATAAAAGATGTCGATTAGGGAAGGAGCAGATATTTCATTCAAATAAAAAATACTTCAACCAGACGTATTGCATGGGGGAGGGGGGGGGGGAGGGCACTTTTATCAAATTCAGGGCCCAAGTTGGATATATGCCACTGATAAATCTATCAGTCCAAGTTTCTGGCCTTCCACGATCGAGAGGTGATATCAGTCTCATAGTTAATAAAATGATTGGAATTGCTTGAGAATGTCATGTTTGCAAGTGTAAAAGATACCACCCATGATTGGAAATGTAAACTTACAAATTGAATCATTTGTGACACATTTTGGTTTACACTCAATGGCCCCCGTGGAGCGATCACGCGAGACTCTGTTATTGACCGCGAGTGGGTATCACTAACTTGATGTGGAAATAAAATACAATATTTATTTCATTCGGACTTACCTGTCAACTGATAACTCGGTGTTCAATATTTCTTAAGATAGTGTCATTACAGTTCTGTAAACAGCTCCTACAGATTCCAAACATATGAAGGAATATTTCGATGAAATAATAGCACAAAAGTTTTACAATCTTAAGGCCTATAGTTTTATATATTCGAAATTGAAGTAATATGAATATTTTTTGACAAGGCTTTCATTTTTTAGATGGACAGTAAAATTTCACACTCCAGCTTAAAGCATATCATAGCATTAATACTTCATCATTGAGCATAGCATAGTTATATGCTATCTTTTCTTTGATTCAATATGCTAATTCAGTAACTTTTATAAATATATAGAATTTGAATTCGTTTGGAAATTCCGTTACTAGGTAATACATAAATCAAAATTGATGAGAATTTTACCTTGAGGACAAAAAAATTGAGGACCAAAATGTCTAGATATATATAAACATAACCTAATTCAGGGAATAAAGAAAATCTTTTATGAGCCAAGCCTCAGTTGATGTACTTTCGTTATAATAGAAAGTTCTTGTCGGAGGTCTTTCACAGTGAAACTTTGATCCAATATCATTTTGATTGAAACCACGCACTATTTGTTCGACTCATCTGGAAATCATTGCATATTTCCATCCTTATTCTCACTCCCTGTTTGTGTTTCATTCTTTATATCGAAGCAGAAGACGCCGTGTGCGATTTCATTGCGATGTAACAATAATTCAATTTATTCAGGAACCTTATTGGGGAAAGGTCAAATCATAAGAAAGTCGTTTGGATTCGTTAAATTTTGGACGGTTGATCTAGCTATTCCCACAATTCTGCAACCATCGTGTAACAGTTTTCTCATCGTTAACTTAAAGGAGCCAGTAAGACAGAAAAGAATCTATATTATTCACCTCTGATATAACTTTAGAACTTAAACAAGTGTGAAGTTAGGTGAAATGTAACAAACTCAGGTATATATCTCAATATCTGAACAAAATAAACCGTTGTCATTTTCAATCTATTCTTGTCTTTCATAAGCATAGTTAGAGGTCGTTTTATGATAACAATTTCACCGTATATGAAATATCAGACATTTCTTTTATATACTCTTTTATAATCATATCCATTATAATCCATAACTCTTAATGACTATTTATTAGGTGTTGAATTAGCTTGTATTTGTATAATGAAACTTCATTGGCATTTTACATCGGTATTTTTTTGCTTTTACAAGAAAGAAGTTTTAAAAAATATTGGAATTCAATACGAATATAAATAATGCATAAATAAGCAAATATATATTATTCTAAAATGAAATATAAATCTTCAGAAACCCATTTTTTAAATCATATTAATTCTGTATTGGGTATGTATAACAATTTTAAAAAACTAAATGGTAGTCATTTCGACTTTTGTTTGTAGGATGGAAAATGAGTGAACTGTAATAGTATTGTACTGTATTATTTGAGTTTAAGATACATATCAGTTTCATTGAGTTGTAAAATGTTGTTTTATTTTACTTAATAAAATAGCCTATGGAGGGTGCCAAAGTTTTGATTTTGTAATAAAAAATGAGATCAACGGTAAATCAAATCATATTCATAAACTATTTTGACACTTAAATTCCTTTTTAGTAATGGAAAATTATATAACAGATAATTATACAAATATGATGGCATCATGGCAACTGAATGAACTATTAATAACGGTGACTGTTCAACTTATTTTCAAATTATCTTTTTAATGTTTACGTATTTTCAGATTGAAATCAACATTTATTGTTTCCAAAGGGGTTCAATATCTTCATATTCTGTATATATTAATAAATGAGGTGATTAGAATTAAGACCAGTCCTGCAAATATTTCCTAATAGACTGGCATTTTCTTAATGTTTAAAAAAACTGTTTGCTCCTAAAGCTCTCATCCCGAACACAACTACCTCATCCGTTGTCAAATTTGATATATTCATGTGTTCGAAGGCAAATCATCTCCAAATAGTTTAGATGTATTTACTTCCCCCATCTACTCTACATCAGCTCCTAATAATATTTTCCAAACTTCAATTGCTACCAATATTACTACTCAACAGGTGGTCGATGTAACAGTCATAGCTTGTGATGGCTCAAATTAGTTTCGACGAATCAAATGTCAGAGGGAGTTTCCATGCAGCACTGATACGAATGTTTTCTGATTGTTCAGGTCTAGGTGCAATCAGTGAACTGTCTCTGAAATAATACCGTATGTTTGCTGTAATAACTGTGTTCGTTGTAAAGTTCGGTCTCTTGTAAGTGATAAGATTATTCAATCCAATTCCATTCATTGTCGGTTTATCAATATGAAATATACAATGCTGTAGTCCTATAACAAATAGTGCAAATTTTACAAGGTGAAATTAATAAAGAGATTTGCATAGATCATGAAGATAGGAATGAAGGTACATATTTCAAATTCAATGCATATTTAACAGAAAGAGGGAGTTAAATAGTTATTAAAACATTGTTAGAAAAAACAAAACAAATGTAACTTTGTTTTGTGACTGATCCGTAACCCCCAAGTAGAGAATTCAGGAGGGGGAGGGGAAAGGGAATGAAGGAGGTGCTCCCCCTTTTTTGTTCGGGGGGGGGGGGGGCATACCTCACATACGATGGAAAAATTTGTACAGCAGAGACTTACATCCCCTTTATAAAAATCCTTGATCCCTCACTGATTTCGTCATATAAAAGGAAGGGTGGGAGGGTGCAACAATATATCCCTGATTCCCTGTGCTACCCTTTTATTTCTTAGGTCCCCCCTACAGTTGTATTCTGAAGGCTAGATGTCTGATTTGTCCTGGCAACGATAAAGCCCTATGGACATCATCCACCATGTCCAGGGGAGTATTATGTTTGTTTCCTCTCATCAAATGTAAGGCTTGATCTGGTGGAAACTCTCGTAACTGCGCAATTCTGACAGAACACAACACGGAAACAAGCAGGGGCGGATCCAGGGTTTCTAATGGGAGGGGCGGGGAATATGTCACAAACGATCTCTGACAAGCTAAAACACACACAAAAAACACACAAACGCAAAATAAATAAGTTTTTTTTTCCAGATGCCTTTTTGGTCTAAAAAAAAAAGGGGGGAGGGGTGATCGGGTGTGATCCAGCGTCACTTCTCATTAAAAAAAAAGGAAAAAAAAAACTATTATCGCAATACTGATACAAATTAGAAATGTTGAGAACAGGATTGATTTTAGCAATTTCATTTTCAAGTCGAAATTTTCGAAATCTCATCTGTTACGTCAAATACATCAAACTGCGTGTAAAATGAATAACTGCACATACAGACAAATGTTAAGTTTGGTTATGTTCATTTTTACAATGTCAAAATAATATGGTCCTCTTTTGTACAGATTTTCAATCTTTGGGATAGTTTCTGAAACATCTGATTTCAAGTAAAAAAAAAAGGGCCGCATAAATAAGCTTCCCTAACCTAATGATTGCTTATTGCAAAACAGTACTTGTCCCTCATAAACCAGTTTCCATTTTGCATGAACGATCTGTCTCCTTTGAAAGTTTGATGTCGTAAAAATTATAATAATCCTACAAATCTAAATTATTGAATCTTGAAGATCAAATGAGTCACCATTATCATTGCTTTTAGAACCATGATAATGTAGTATCCTTTATCAATGAAATCAGTGCTATCTAACTTCAACCGAAACATTGCGATGTTTTTATAGAGATGTTTGTAATATCGCGGTGTTTGACGGTAGTATAAATATGCCTAGTGATATTAGATGTAGCGTAGACACGATCCTTGGTCGATGATGGATCGGAAACCATTGACCTTAATATCTTGACCGCTTGCTTGCCTGCTGTGACCCCGACTACGAACTTTCACAAGTAGGTCAGGTCACCGACATCGCCTCAAACCAGACTCATGTTTGGTAAGTGGTAAGGCAGTCGACCAGGGGCCGATGCTGTCCTAATTGGCGGGCCTGATTGTTATACCAAATCCAAAGATAAACTCATCAGGATGATTTCCCATCCTATTATATCCACCTTGAATATAGATCGGAAGAAACTCGGAAAACATAGTAAAATATAAGAGCATCTTGTAGACAGGAAAAATTATCTGTAAGCCCAGAAAACAATTTGTCAGATTTCTGTGATATAGGTTGACGAATAGCGAAACACCAAACTCTTACTGACTGCAGAGTTGTTTTTTTTTTGTATGGACGATGAAGTTTGCAAGTAAAAAAGGAACTTATCATTCTCATCACAGGCCACAATCATGAATAATCAACCTTCGTTTCTTTATTTTTATGTAACGCCTGACACAGCTTTACAGAAAAGAATGGCCTTCTTTTATTTATGCCTAAATGGCGAAGAAATTCACAAGATATTTCCGCGTTTTAATGACGATTGTTATAAAGGGAGAGGTATCTTAGTATAGCAACGTTTTGTCAAATCATTGGATAATGTTCGATTTCATCGTATGATGGCGCCCTTTCCGGTAGACAGGCTTGTTTCTAAAACTTACTTGCATTAAAATGAATAACACGAAGACAGAAGAACAAAACAGAGTGAATCTCTTTAACCCATTAAATCTTGCGGACATATTAAGAAATTATCACCTTGCTTGATTTGAGCTCTCTAGTCGCAATAATAACTTTTTAAAATCCGAATCATTGGAAAAATTATCTGTTTCAGAATGAATTGTTCTATGACAGAAGAATCAAAGACAATTGAAATGCCCTTTTCACTGTCGTTAGAGCTATATTAACTGATTAGACTTCCTGAAAGGAAACGATTGCACGAGGGGGCAGTGGGTACTTTTATGTTATCTAGTAAATTGGAAACAATATATAAAAGGATGAGAGTCGACTCTTTTCTTCTGCTAAGAGGTTATAGTGGCGTCTCCAGAAATGGATGAACATGGGAGCAGAATTATCCTGTGACGAAGGAGGAGGGGCGGATGTAGTCTCACTGCAAGTTATGGTATGGACTTTCAAGGAGGGGAGGGGGGGGGGGGGGGGGGGGGGAGGCGTACCTCGACCTCAGCCACATCACTGTGGTGGTGTTTGGAGAGCTTAATGTAATGTTTTTGATGAAAACTTTTGTAAAAACTGTTTACAATATATATATATATATATATATATATATATATATATATATATATATATATATATACAATATATATATATATATATATATATATATATATATATATATATATATATATATATATATATATATATATATATATATATATATATATATATATATATATATATATATATATTGTGTTAAAAAAACCGAAATCAAGCAAGCAGGAGAGAGATGTAGTAATTGTTATTTTTTATTTATATGTAGGCAGATTATTCTGTATATTATTAATGATTATTATCATTATATTGTGGAAATTATATGTTGATAAATTTGTACCAAATTTATGTTTATGAAAATGTATAGTGGGAGATATACAGAAACCATCAAATCAATTATGATGCCAACACTGCATGCATATTATATCAGCAGAAGTTGTATGACATTTGATATTCTTTATTCAGACACCTTGAGTGTAATTTGATGACAAACCTACAACAGTTATACGTTACGTGTCGAGCTAATCATTGAACTATATTCCTCACTTCTCTTTCCTGAAAAAAATTAGGGCAAATTTCCTGAAAGTGACTTTTATCCTAGATAAATTTCGTCATCGGATGTTTGTAACACCTCTTCTTCTGTTTGATGTTTATCCACATATATGTGTGGGTCCATACAAGGTTTTATTTTTCTTCAAATCCGATTAGCTTATTATACGATCAAATCTCACTGTCTTTATAGGGCTGTGATATCTCTATCTTTGTTTTTCAGTATGTGTGTCCACACAAGATTTCATTTTTTTTCCAGATCGGATTAGCTTATAGCACTTGATCAGGGTCCTGTAACACAAAGGTTTAGAATCAATCGCAAAATGGCAACGGCCAATCAAGATCATCGCTGCATGCACATATTGTTCCAAGGCTGACCTTTAACCAATCAGAATCGTTGTTTCAAATTTGCAATTGATTGAAAACATTTGTGTTACAGGGCCCTTGATCTCACTGGGTGATTTCAAGTTCGGTGTTGGTGTTGGTGTTGGTGTTGAGAGCGTGAATTGGGCTGCTGATTCTAGCCCCAACACCGAATTCGAGTTTATGAAAATAATACCAATCACATTATTGGTAGCTCAACACCTAGTTAAGTCAATCCCAGCACCAGCTTCATTTCATGTTCGGTGTTGTGGCTGATGCTAGTTTTGCCCCAACACCAACACCAGCTTTCAACACCGAACTTGAATTCACCCACTGTCCATACTGCTTGATATCTCTAGCAGTGTTCCTTCCATGGACAATGGATTCCTTTTACATTTGCTGTCCATAGATGCGAAGGTCGTGGGTTCGAGCCCCGACTCTGAACTAATACCCTTTTACAAGACATTAATCTATATTTACCATTCTCCACCCAGTTGTAGTGGATGTGTATCTGGTAGGATGGAATTCCTTTAAAGCTGTCAGCACCAAGAAAAGCTTCATGTTTGCACCGACATCAGTATAGTCTATCTGCAGCCGGGGTAATTATAATTGGAGCACCGTGAGCAACTTGCAAGAACACCATAATTATAAGAAGCTCAATATTATCATGGATATACTCATGATATTATAAAACGATGTGTAATAACGTCATATGAAAAAAAAAATGTATGATAACTCTCCGCCCCTCTCACCTCCCGAAAGAAATACTGGAAAAGAGGTAAGGGAAAGGGAAAGAGGATTGACTTGACATGGAAGATAATAGGATCCATCCCACAGTCCCTCCCTCTAATCGATGGCTTTGTTAATTTGCATTTCATTATCCAAACAAGACAGGTGCCCCCAGTGATTCCAGCGCCCCCTCAATGGTGAACCTATGCTATGCCACTGTGCACAGCAAAATCTGGACGTAAAAAAAAAGTTGGGTAGAAATTGCTTAACATGAGGATAATTATTTGTCCGACCAACGTTTTGACAATTTTTGTGCCCAATTTGGGTAAAAGTTTTGTCCCAATCACAATCAGCTTTCAGTATACAAAGTGGAAAATTTTATTTACCCAACATTTTTTAAATAGTGTGACCGAGTATACATGGTATAAGGTTCACGGAATCAGGACGAAATCAGGACGTGGTCCTGGTGTTTTACTGGTCAAAGCTATATATAATGTGGGTGGGCGATGTATTTTTAGTTTCTTATACACGAAACCCTGGTCGACTCGAGGACGTTCGCCTTGTCGCACGGCTGGTTGATAACGACCTTCTAACAAACACCACCAAGAGGCAACGACGTTTGTCTTGTGACATGAGACGAAATAGAAAACACTCGAGGCGCATGTAAATCAAGTTTGTTCATGGAAATCAGGCAGACACGATCGAGCTCATTTCTTTCTCACCACTTTCTTCCTCTTTCTGCCCGTTTTGACTCTTTGCCCTGTTAAATGTATTTCATACCTAGACTAATTTCTCTTAAGTCGTAACGTATTTCCTTTATACATTTATCTGCTCCGTGGACTTAATGTATCAATCTATGGCCCGTATTCTCGAAAGGCGCCTAACTTAAAGCCCCCGCCTAAGTTTGTAGATTTAGGCCACCGAATTATTGGAGAGCCAAATGTCAGTCACCCTCTTTTAATCCTACAAAATCACCATAGTTCTGAGACTAAATACAAGTACAAAAACGGACATGATAGAATTGATTTCTGATACGCATTTCATGCCAGAAAATAAATTTGTCTTTATTTTGTTACATAGATACAGTAATTTGTACGGGACTTAGGGGTTGACGGATGGCCTTCTATAAATCAGTGGCCTAAGTTAAGCCAGGCTTAACTTAGACTACTTTCGAGAATACGGGCCTGGATCTCTTACAATTGCCTCTGTTTTAATTCTATTACTTTTTTCACTTTATTCCTTTGAATATAAGGCTTTTCCTATTGTCTATATATTGTATCCTTTTCATCCCATGCTCTCTCTCTCTCTCTTTCCTCTTATGTGTCTTCTTATGTGTCCACCTTGCTGTATTCTACGATTCATCTCTCTCTATTATGTACTATTGTCCATTGCTCTCTGATTTCCCTTTCCCACTTAAAAAAAATCAAAAAATCTGGTGCTTTACCTATCTGCTCCTATTTCGTCCGTGTTGATCTTGGATAGTATGGATACTTCTTTAATGTCTCCATTTATATCCTTTCTCCATATTCATATATGTATCATTCTTTTCATTCACCCCCTCTCTCTATTTCTCTGACAGCATCTTTCCCTTTTTTGTCATTTTATCATTTTAACTTCCTCTACTTCAAATAAAACTTCACTGCATGTCGACTTTCTAAATATTTTCATACTCCAGTCTTTGGTCGCTGTATACTGACAAGTTGCTGGCAAGGAGGCGCCTATAAAACCACAAAATAGATAGATATGGCGAGGACAGGACAAAGGAGGACGAGAGAGCTGGATCAGAGAGAAACGAAAAGCATATAAATATATTAAAGATCGAACAGACTTTTCCATTTCTGAAGCAGTTCGAAATATTTGTTAAAGGGATAAATATGGGGGGGGGGGGGGGGATACAAATAGAACAAAAAACTAGAGGCCTATATTGTAATAAACTATATAGCCTGATGAAGACTATAGAAAGCATTCGAAAATCATTAGCTGGTCAATCATTACTTAGCTGTTCATCAGAAATATGTATTTCTTATAATCTTATCGGCCGTCATCTTAGTTCGTGCTTATTATAAGTACCATTAATAACATAAAACATGTAAAACTAAGTTTTCTCTTCAATGATGTTAACAAATGATTACTAGTTACACATTTATAATGCGAGTATAGCGTGTAAAATGGGATAGAAGCAGAGTGCGATCAAATCTAGAATTTCTTGAATTCAGGCTTACAATATTTTCACGGAGGCCGTTGTTTCTACAAGCCTAAAATTCCTTGGGTTTCATGTATAGCACGATTAGCAATAGTATTGACAGGTTTAAACGGTCAGCCCCGGGTAATTCTCGTCTCTTTTGCCCGACTGCTGAGTGTCAACACGGAACTAGCTCAATTACACCGGGGACTTTCACTGACCCAGATATTCTATGAGAGACTGGAGCCCCCCCCCCCCTCCATGCCTCCTAGTGTAAAGTGATGCAAGGTTCCCTGGAAAGAAAATTACTACAATCTCATTTGATTTTCTCTGGTTACTCTCCTTCTCTCAATTCTGATCTCTCTTGCTGTTCTCTTCCTGCTTTTCTCTGATATTTTCCTCTCCCTTTCTCTTCGCTTTTCCTCAAGCTTCGCCCATTCCCTTTCTCTTTTCTCCTTCAGTCCCCCCTCTCTCATCTGTTTCCTCTACTCTCTCTTCCTCCTCTCTCCCTCTATCTCTCACTTGCTTTTCCCCATCTCCCCTCTCTATTCCTTCTTCCCCCCTCTCTGTCCGTTTATGCATTTCCCTCTTTCCTAGTTCCAACTTATCCACTTCATCTTTCCCCGTTTTTCGCCCCTCTTTCTCCTTATTTTCTTATTTTCGTTCGACCCTTTCTCTCCACCACGACATCTCTCAGCTGAGAGTGCTTTTCGTGTAGCTAGCAAGTAATAGGACTGCGAAACAACCATCTCTGAATAATGCTCTAGGGGTCAAGTGCGGGTTGAATAAAGCAAACATGTATCGGTTAAAGTCGTTAACACCAGCAGCTTCTTGTGTTTACATCTTCCCGAAATTGTAAACTTTGTAAAGCCGTGGTCATCACTCCAAACGATCACAAGATTTTAGGAATACACTGACTGAATTACAGAATCATCATTCTACGAGCACTAAATAATATATACTTGAGCTACATGCTCATTATGATTATAAATATAAACGTGTCTGAAAACAAGATCTTGCACAAATGAACAATGCGCTGGGAACGTTGATGCCAAGCTGGTCCTTTGGGACCATAAATATTGTGGATGATATTGGTAAAATTTTTGAACGTCTAGTTAGCAATGTAAACACACTATTGTAGTGGAAGGTGATGAATTATTATCTATTCATCGATTCTTATTCGTTTGAAAAATCATCATGACCATTGCATTATTATTCATTTAAACGTAAATATGAGATTCATGCACAATATATAGGGCCTTTCAGTCATATGCAAAGTTCCCTTTACGCAACTTCTACTTCTTCGCAACCCGATCTCTGTGTCACTTCCTAATAAAATCACTCCTTATACCAATCCAATATATACTCACGTAAAGCTAGCAAATTACCGAATAAAATACGCCGTACCCAAAACTTGACTTCGTAATCTCCGTTAGATGGGAAAACATTCTCCGGCATTAAGGCGTAATTTGCCGCAGAGCTCTCCGGGCGGCGCGGGCGGGGCATCCCGCAGGCCTTGGCTACCGGCTTCGGGGAATTTAATCTCACGAATAATGCAAACTCAGACGGCGAATAAAAACGGATGGAACCACGTAGGGGTGAATATGAGTTCATAGCGGATATGGGGTCTTGCTTGCCAACTGTACGAGAAGAAATTTGAAGAAAGAAGGAATTCAATTTTCGGCGATCGAATGTAAAAGTGGAGTTAAAGAAGGAAGAAGCTGCATTAGGAGGAGCAGGATTTGCGGATGAATACGAAAAGGAAATAAAAAATGAACAGGGTAGAAAATAGATCTTTTGTGATAGAAAGAATATTTCTTCTGGGGAAGCAGAAAACTTCAAATACAGCAAATGGGTGAAGAAACATGTAGGAATACTGAAGAAGGGAAATAAATGTAAAGCTAAATTAAAAGCATAACAAAATAATTACAAGTTATGAGAGAGCGAAGTATTTAAGAAGATAATGTTGTTTGAAAAGGCCTATAAATAAAAAGTGATGGGGAAAAAAAGAAGAGAGAGATACACCTATGGTAAGACCAAAGTACGAATGACTAATGAAGAAAATGAAAACAAAATAGTCACAATTTTTCTTTCATCCTTAAAAAAAAACTCCGGTAAAGTAAAAGTTACTTGACTAAATTAAAGTGTCTTGCAGCTGTATTTTAGTCATAAATGTTGTTTAAAATTTCAAGATTATGAATTAATTATGTAATTTCTTTACACCGAAGGTCATCAGAATATTGTTGTAAAAAGCCCTGAATTAACAGTACTTGACCATCAGTGTGTCGAATGGTTTGCATAGCATAATATCCAAAGCCTGAAAGCCTTCAATGCCATCCATATCAATTCCTATAAACACAAAGTTATGTTTGGACAAAAATGTATTTTTGAATCGCTTAGTGTACAAACATCGAACCTGTTGATAATAATGTATAATATAATATAATAAGTTTTAAATTCTGTATATGTATAGGGGGAGGGGGTGGTAGGAGGCTGTAGAGACTGGTCTGTTGTTATTGCTCTGATGGGCATGCTTGAGATTTTGTGTGTTATGTTTTTAATGTATGCCAACCGGTTCTTGAGGGGGAGGGAGGACGCATGGGCCAGTTATGTCCTGCTTATCCGCCACTGCCTACACCTTTCCTATTTACTGAGGTTTTTGCGAAAGGAAAAGAGGAATTTGGCAGTGTGAACATTCTCCTAAGATGATTCTCTCTGGAGACACACGTAAGCAAATCGCATTCAGCCCGAAGTGTGTATTACGTTGTTTAATTAACTCTTTCATTCCTGTGATCCCCTTTGAAGTGAGATCTATGTCAGAGCAGCAGTAATGATGTGCTAATTGCGCGGCCAGCCCCCCCTTTACCTGCCTCGGGGACGGTGACATTTTGATTGCGTGCCGCTCATCCGATTTGGTATTAGTGGGGCTAAGATTGGGGCGTAGGGGTATTTGTTTGTTTACCCCTATCAAAGAAGTAGACCAAGTATATATTGCTCATGTTGATCAGTGATAGTGAAATAAAGAATAATTGCGGTGTTTTTTCTGCGTTGAGCATAATCGTGTCTCCTTTATCCCGAAGTACCATGATTATTATCAAAGACTCTGTGTCATCACCACCACCCTCACCACAAACCCTACCATTCCACTATCACTATCACTACTACCACCATAAACCCTACCACTACCAACATCACAACTGCACCCTACCAAAACGTCACGTCACCATCACCACCACAACCACCACCACCACTGTCACCACTACCACATTCCCACCTCCATCTCTATAACCTCCTTATCACTATACCGCCACCATCACCACCAGCATTACCACCCTCATCCTCACCACCATCACCATCATCACCAACATCACCACCACCACCACCACCACCACCATCACCACAATTAATACTACCACCACCACCACTACCACCACCAGTACCACTACATTCCCAGCACCAGCACCACCACCACCACCAATACTACCACCACCGGCACCACTACATTCCTACCAGCACCAGCACCAGCACCAGCACCACCAGCACCAGCACCAGCACCATCACCACCACCATCACCACCATCAATACTACCACCACCACCACCACTACCACTGCCACCATCACTACATTCCAACACCAGCACCACCAGCACTATTAGCACCACATCATCATAATCACCATGTACATCATCGGAGTCATAATTTCAGTGTTCACCCCTCCCATCTCCTCGAATGCAAACGTTATAGTACCAGGGAGTACTACCCTGATAGTACTTAGTCACATCTCGAGAAAACGATAACACTCGATCTGGTTTCTGTCAATAATTATAGCCTACATAGTAGCCATATTCCACATACATTTACCATGTCTACAAATTCCCCCCACCCCCTTCAAATTTTAAAGGACTGACCGTACCATCTTGGGTACCTCGGAAAAATGCCAAGACATCAAGTTGATGAGAATCTGTTAATCTCGCTATGAGTGATAAACCCCCGGGTGAAGACATGTGCGGGTTACTGGATGACGTCATGCGCAGATGACTTGACGTCAAATGCGCAGACAGATATCAAATTAATGACTACGATCATCCATATTGTTGTTGGTTTTGTTTAATGATTGATGTAAAGCTTCAGTTGTTGTTGTCGTTTGCACTGTCAGCCAGATAAAGAGCTGTCGTCAGTCTGGAAAAGTTGTGGAGAATCTTTTGAATGATAAGTTAATAAGTTAATAAATTCAACTATTAAGCCAGCGATCGGATGAAGTAAAACAAAAGTATAAGGTAGTAAAACTTTTGTTGTACTTACATAGCTCATTGCAATAACTATGAAATGTAAACGATTGAGGATGTTTTTGTATCATAGGCATGCTGAGAAAATGCAGTGGTGTATAGGTATGGGTCTAGTCATTGAGGGGCACTTGTGTCTTGGGGGGGGGGGGCAATGGTCCTATAGTAGGTGGATGAAGTGTGAGTGAAGAGGGCCAACGATTTGGAGGGTGTGTGTTTACTGTTCAATTTCCTTACCCCTCTCACCCCCTTCTCTCTCTCTCTCACGCTCGCTGTTCGCTATTCACGCGAGGGGCACATGCCCCCTGCAGCTACGCCGCCGATTTAAAAAAAAGTGATTTTCGAAACGCGTTGTCGTTAAACCAACAACCAAACCACGAAAAATGCAGGAATCTATCATAATTTGAACAATCAGAAAAAAGGCAGAAACAAATATTCTTAGAAAGGAATTCAATTATTAAAAAAAAAAAAAAAAACGAAAAGAAAGAAAAATAAAAAAGAGAGAAAAAGTACCCTTCTAAAGAAGCATAATTATGTAAAAACATAATTATAATCATATTCACACTGCCAAATTAATATGTCTTGCTGACGTATTGAAATGGTGCTACAGTTCTGCATTTGATTGATCTTGAAGTAAAAAGATGTGAACGACTGTTTATTGACCTAGTCTGCTCTTACATTCTGTCGGACTTCATAATTATTCTGCTTAAAAATAGTTATCAGCTTCTCAAAATAAACAACACCTGTTGTATGTGGGATGAAGATAAGATTAAAGAAGGACTCCATATTGATAACAATAATCACATCTGACATATTCACACCGTTTCATAAGCCGATTTATTTTCTTATAAGTTTGAAATTACCGCATGAATATCATACACAAAATTTCTTGTCATTTCCTGACTATGCGGATTTGAAGATCTCTCTATTGTGAGTACAGATATATTTTCAGTTTTGACTGTTTGTTTTTACATAGAAATGTATTTATTACATAATATATCCCTGCAATACAACCTATTGATATATAATGCCGTCAAAAGAAATGTCAAAATGTCAAACGGCATTATCCTTTGAATAACCTCTGCTTGAAAACCATATTTTTTTTAGACGGAGTGTTTGAATGGCTAGACGTTTACATGTATATGAATTTTCTATATTCAAACTCAAAATGTTAGTGCGAGACAACATTCATTTAAAAGGGGGCAAATATCAGAGGCATATGGTAATAATTATACAGAACGAGAGAGAGAGAGAGGGAGAAAGAGAGAGGAGGGGAGAGGGGTAGAGATAGATGAAGAGAGAGAGAGAGAGAGAGAGAGAGAGAGCGAGAGAGGGACAGAGAGCGCGCGCGAAAAGAAAGGGATGCTATCTCACGTAGAAAGCTATCCTACATTTTACAAGCTCCATAGCGGTCCTGTGTTGCCCCAAGGTGATACTATCAAATAATCACTGCTCTTTTACTGCGAACCAGGTAAGGCATACCCAGATCACAAGTCAGCTCAAAGCTGTGCTGAGTTCTAGTAAAGCTTAATAATGACCTTTCTCATTCTTTTTATGTCAGTTTGGAAGAACATAAAGGAAACGTCCCTTGAAAAAGAACATTTCTTCAAATGCCCTCATATTCGAAATATAACAAGAAACAGCCAAAGAGTTTGGGCCAAACTTTCATGCCACATGTGTGTGTAGTCCCGTACACCACTTTCTGTGTACACTGCATTTGACTTTCGGCAGTTTCTAATCATTTTAATGATTTTAAAACCTCACAGTGTACACCAAATCTTATTTACTACATAATCAACCTTTTCCCAATTGCTTCCATACAGTGTGGTCGCATGACCAGAACCCAATTTATCTTTAACTTTATTCGTAAATGGAGGGGCGGACCCAGGATTTCGTAAAGGGGGGGGGGGCACAAATCTCCGAAAACGTTCTGACAAGCAAAAAAAAAAAAAGAAAAAGAAAAAAAAAATCATTACACAGTTGTCCTATGTCCTTCCAAATTCTCTGACAAACAAAAGAAAAGGGTTATCAGTTCTAAGGGGGGGGGGGGCAATGTACCATTTTCAAATAGGGGGGGGGGCACAGGCCGGAAGTGCCCCCTCCCTAAATCCGCCCTTGCGTAAATGCATAACATGCACCTCTACCTTCGTAAATATCCTCCTGCAAAATCTGTTGGCCCCACCCTTCTGATCGAGCATTACTCACATTTGCAAGCTGCATCTATGTGGGTATCTATGTGCATAAGGGGGTCAAATGCCGGCCACTTCTAAATACTGTCCGGATGTTCTGTATTCTCATTACACGTACTTCAACTCTCATCACGCAGACGACAGGAATCTGTCTATCGCAATGATATCGATATCGGAAGCGATCAAGATAATGGCCCAAATAAACCGCATTTTATCATATGTCATTTGGAAAACACAGACGCATCCCTATTTATGAGCTATGATTTTTTTGTATACATTGACTGAATTCAAATGAAAATAATTTTCTAAATTCGAACTTAATGTTAAGTCAGATTCGAGTGACAGCCGACACAATTGGTGTTTTCAAAAGTGGCTGACGTTGATGACAGATTTAAAAAAAAAAAAGGAAAACCGAATGTCTTCCGCCAAATTCTATTCAACACCCCTCTGCGTTCCTTATTATCATTTGGTGTATAATGCCAACAGCCGACATGAAATAACCTTTTAAGATGCTATCATACACCTCTCTATTTCATTCTCGACAGGAGCTGAAGAACGTTGGAGTATTCAGCTTGATTTTTTTTTTAACGAGAGGTATTCATGGTAGAAAGGAATATCATAT
Source organism: Heliocidaris tuberculata (assembly GCA_025618425.1). Lineage (NCBI taxonomy): Eukaryota > Metazoa > Echinodermata > Echinoidea > Camarodonta > Echinometridae > Heliocidaris > Heliocidaris tuberculata. The sequence goes on from CM046850.1 coordinate 9,192,569, forward strand.
TTATCTAAAGACCGCTGAACTTCGCATATGTCTGGTCTCGGTACGGCAAACATACAAACCATCTCACTGAAAAGATTTGGGCATTTCGTAAAGTAAATTAATGAACTGTTGCAGGGGTGGTTTAAAAGATTCTGTAAAAGAGGGAAATGGGAGCTCAAATTCCCCCAAATTCTGACAAGCAAAGCAAAGAAAAGAAAAGAAACTAAATAAAGTAATTAGATTTATCTTGGTGTTGATTTTATAAAACCCCCAAATCTCTGACAAGCCTCCCCTGCGTTGATCGCAAGTGTATTGTTTTAGGGTCGTGGGGAAAATAGTCTACCTTGAGGGAATCCATTGTAATATGGCGCCAACCTACTATCACGGTTCTTGACTAGTGGGGTCTGTTTCCACGCCCACCACCGTTTCTATACCGTATGCATCATGTACATGGGCCGTTGGGAATTACGTGGCACTCATCCCCATATGAACAGTGAATGAACGGTGTTTGTGGACTTATGCCCCCCCCAATTAACACGTCTTAAACATGTTGAATGTCATCGATTGGTGATGCCTTTAAAAATATGTATCTGTCTTCAGTGCTTTGTATAAAGTTTATCAGCTACGTTGTGAACATACTCATGAGAGTTATAACGCTTATAAACGCATCCATTCAAAGATCATTCAGTAATGCAAGTCACTATTATTTGAAGTATTGGAATTCTGAGCACTATAAGGAGATCGTCAACCAAAATAATAAAAAAAAGAAAAGAATTAATTTGATTTTCCAGAATTTATTTAGGTTTTTCACCAGTGTTCACGATATTTTGTTGGAATAATGATGCCCCAACTTAATGATAGCACAAAACTTCCTATGTGAAGCTTGTTATTCTTTTTTCACGGATAGCTTAACCCATTACCTACGGGAACCGGACGGTTCCTGTGTTAAGCCTATGAGATTGGGAGAATTCAGTAGTCAAAGGGTTAAAAAGAATCCTCATCCACGATCATCAAAACATCTGACAAGCCGATAAAAAAAGTTGAATTTCTCAGGGCGGGGAACATCTCTGTTCAAGAGATTCGCCCCCCCCCCCCCCGCGGGATATGCCATTTGGATGTCCTTATTGGAATGTAGAGCGGCACTTCATGTCATAAGTACGTACCCACTCTCTGTCATATTTCAAGGTCTTTTTATTATGACATGTCGTTTACAGAGTGTATTCTCAATATATCGGCCTCAATTAGTGCATGGAAGATTTATACCAGCTGAGTGTGCGTTTTTTTCAATCTGCTTAGTTTACTGCAGAGTATACGAATGCTGAAGATTCACAACCCACATTCGTGAATCGTGCGGATATATGTATTCAAAAAAAAAATCCAGATTCATACTAAAAAAGGTTATTTCAAACAGTTAATTCAGTTTAGATTTTAGACAGTGATTGCTACGTTCGCACTATACAGGACCTAATGAACAGCGGTTGGTTGCATGGAGGGGGGGGGGGGGGGGTGGGCAAAACCGGCTCACGCCCTTTTTTGAAACCCAGTTGGCATACCTTTTTGAATTCGAACTTAATGTTAAATCAACAACAAATCGTCTCTTTAATTGTGTAATTTTGCGGTATTGTGGCCCTCCCCCCTCTGCAAAAATCTTGGATCCGCCACTTGTAGTATGCATACATTTTAGTATGATCTATCATTTTCTACCTCGGTATGCACAATTAGAGACAGAAATAAATAAGATATTAATATCATACAGGAATGGCGAGGGGCTCATACCGTAAGGTTGATTAGATTTCGTACGACCTATTCTGTTCCGGTGTTTATTTCAAAACCACATCTGCTTTGAATGACGATACTTGGTATAAAGTTCGCTTGGACCACAGGGTGATGTCATGCGGCATTAAAGAAGATGATACAATGATGTCATTTGGTAGATATAATGAGATGAGAGGAAGAGAGAACGATGATGAAAGGCTATCGTGATGACGTCATAAGGGTCAGGATGTCAAGTGTACGCTGTTGGTGTTCATATCATCAACGAATATATTGAGCCTCCCGAGTCGTAAACCCCAACATGCCAAATACTCATTTCCCTGTCGGTTGTACGACACATGCTCCGGCGATAGATTCTATGAAGTCAATTTCCTATGCTAGCCGATTTCCTATATTCAACCCGCAATTAAACACTAACACTAACCCTCACCCTAACTCTTTACCTAGATCACAATCAGGGGCGTCGCTAGAACATTTTGAATGGGGGGGGGGGGTGTGACACCCAAATTTGCCAACAAAAATGCTGCATCCTGATCTCCCCCCCCAAAAAAATTAAAAATCACAGATGTAGAGATCTTGATCATACAGGCCTATTTTTGACTGAATATCAACTTTTCAATTTCTAAATTTTTGCGAGCGAGCGAAGCGAACGAGCAAATTTTAAAAACTTTTTGTAGAGAAATGTACAGAAGTTACATAATTATCTGGGAATCTTGCTGCCAAATATGTGGATATTTTGGCACCTGACTTCGCTTACCGAATATGAAGTGATGGTTACCCAAATATCGGAACTTTCAAAATCCTCGGGGGGGGGGGGGGGCTGCAGCCTATTGCCGAAGGGGGACGCCTTTTGCCCGAATATTAACTTTCCAGTGTTTTTGCGAGCGAGCGAGAGCGAGCTAAAAAATTGGCCAATATTACCTTCTTTTTCTTTCCTTCCCTTTTCCTTTCCTTATTTTCTTTCTGTTTTTGTTTTCCTTTCCTTTCCCTTTTCTATTTTCTTTTCTTTTTTCTTCTCCATGCATTCTCTTTTATCCTTTTCCCTTTCCTCTTCCCTCTCCCTTTTCCCCCTCCTTTTTTCATTTGCCGACAGAGGTGGCGCATTTTCCGACAGCAATTGTGACTGGGGAGGGGGGGGGGGTGACACCCCCACCCCCCGTTAGCGACCCCCCTGATCACAATGATCACCCTAATCCTAGCCATGTATATCTTTGATGAAGTAAAGCCCGGAGCAAATTATATCGCAGAAATGTATGTCGGAGCATCACCGGTACCGTCTTATAATAAGTTCAGGTTCATTCGAAACGATCGTAACTCGATTTCACTTGAATATTATTCGCAACTTCTGACATAGCCAACAGACGATTGCAGTAACTTTGCGAGTGACTCGGTGGACTTGCGATCGATCCGGATCAATCGCACTTCGCAACTCTTCAAAAGAAGTGGTCAAAATAAATCATCTGTTGAGAGCCATAAGGACGTTAACTCTCTGTTAAAGTATATGATTTAGGGACCTTCTTGCTCCCAGCGATTTTATTCTGTATTTTTTAGCATTCGTAATCCGCCTTAGATGGTCCGAAAGATTGCCGTGACCTTGCAAAATCTAGCATCGAAGATTAAACCTCAACCAGTAATGAAATGTAAAAAGAAATAACTCTCTATTAAGGCTTCAAGGTCAAAATGCAGTATTTACATAATGAATAAAAATGCTTACTCGAGGATACTGCTAAAACTTCCTTGTATTTCAAGATCAAGGTTATTTGTTTTGTCGGTCAGTAATTGATCGGGACAGCGCCATCCATCAAATCATGTTTATGAAAACTGACTGAAAATGGGAAAAATTAGGATGATTTATGGCTTTCACCACCAAAAGAAATCTTGCGTTGTACACAAATAGTTTTATCATGTTTTTACTTCGGACTCATGGCGGGTCATAATAGACACAACTCTACATATCGCAAATCAATATACATGTACCATATAACGTTATATTTACGTAGTACTTATTGACTTTTTAAAACAATAATAATATATAAAATAACTTGAGTTCATGTTTTTATTATTCACGATCTTGAATTGGGAAGTATGGGGATATGGAAGTATTCAAGTTTAGAGGGATGTATATATCCTACCGATCTTGAGGTGGGATGAATTGTTATTTCAGACTTGTGATTTCTTCTAACAACTCTAATCTTCATGTGCCGTTTACTTCTTGATGCAAACTTTGTTGTGCATGTATCTAGTAACGTGAGCTGAAATGTCGGATGCCATTCGAAAACTTCTCCGACTGATTCCGTGCCCTATCTTTCCACATATTATCTTTACAATGCTCTAGCTCTATATATATAACTGATATGATACTCAATGTCAAGCACATACTCGGATTGCATGAACTGCACAGGAAAGGTCGCAAATCGAACTTAAAGAGGCAGGGGTAAAACCATTTGAAAAGCCCCCTCCTTCAAGAGATCGAGGAGGACCATTGTTTTTAAAGGAGCATATCCATCTTGATTAAAGAAAAAAATAAATAAACTAGGCTAACGCGTTGGGAGGAGAGAAGACCTTTTGTATAGTTACCCTTTGTTGAAAAAACATTCAGCATCATGGAAAGTATTTGATATTAATTTTCGTTTACGTCTATAACTGATCGGTTGCTTTTTGGTATTGGTGTTAACTTCCAAATTAAAACCCAAACTGGATGTTAGATAATATTATTTTCATTTTTTCACCGGTAATCATAAAAGTTTACTAGCTTTGTTCGAAGTTCGGCTAACCCGGGAGAGAATAAAACACAAGCAATGTCATTTAGGGAATCAATTTCTCTTTTTTATTTCGTAACTTTTTTTTATTGGTTTATTCATTTTTCTACAGAATTTCACTAATTATTTTAGAATGAACAGGGTGACATTTGATGTTTTGATACATCAATATTTTGTTTGATAGAAAATATTTCTGTTGGGAAATATCCATACATTGTTAGTGCTATTTTCGGCCCCCTTAGACACTTCCCCGACCTAAACAGAGATGTGACAGGTAAGCCCAAAATTGGACAGGATTTTCTTCACCGCCTCCACTTTTTTTTGGTTCGCTTTACCAGTTATAAAACCCCAATCAGGAAGGAAAGATGAGTGATCATCGGGCAATCAGTGCCCAGCTCATTCAAGCCGAGCGATTCCCTTAATTTCGTCCCACGCTCTTTGGGCTAATTGAGGGGAGCTGTCCGATAGCGTGGAAAGGTCGAGCCTGACGGAAATAGCGTAGAACGGTCCACGTGCTTGCACATATCAAGTCTATGTCTGGTTATAAATATCTACACGGACAGACATCCCCTATAGTGCCCGAGTACTTGGACGCGAGCCGACACAGGACTCCCGTAGAATGCCCGTCCTATTATCTCTGACATTACTTTCCGTTACCGATGACTTGGTGGCGTTCCCACTGTCAGCATATGCTTTTGTTTAATAAAAGCAATATCTTGACAGTTCTGCTGATACCACCCAAGATTTAAGTGCGATTGTCCATCTATTAATAACGTATGAGGAGTTCTGACGTGTCTGATAACTGGGGCAGTTTTTAAAGAAATATACAAACTGGGGTTGACCACGTTCTTATACCTAATCTACTCCACACCGACTAAAAATCGACCGATTCTTGGTCATTAGGGGCAATGTTGTTCGGTCTGTTGCTGGTCAGGGCCCTGTTTCATAAAACTTGTCATCAATGACAAGTTGCAATAACTGTTAAAAGCTACTGAAATCCTTGCATCTGATTGGCTGAGAGCAAATTTGTCGGTTGAAATCACCGACAAGACACTTGATGAAACGCCCCCCCCCCCCCGGTCTCGGTCTCATTGGTGTGACAGAGGTATAAGCATAGCATCTGCTTTTGTCAAAGTCAAAGTCAAACTTTTACTTTGAGGCCGCCATCGACATCAAGCAACTCGCTCATGATGACGGTCTCCAGCGTTTGTGTCTGACAATGTGTTTATATATTTTTTCTGTAGGCCCAGTATTATATTATTTTGTATCATGATATTGAACGCAGAAATAAAATCAATCAAACAAACAAAAGCAGTACTCTGACAGTTCTGCTTGTGCAAGATTTGGGCGCACGTTTCTCCATCAATGGTGCTATTTGGTAACGGCGTCGTTCCTTTGGAAGTTTGCAAATTAGGGTTGTGCACCTTCTTTGACAAGTTCTTCATATGGCTTGACTTGGAAGTCAGTGGGGACGCGTCCTAAAGCTCGCGAGTAATCATTCTATGACGTCTATATGAGGGGAAAGTAGGGGAGAAGAAATACGAGAAACTGCATGTAGCTATCTCGTCATAGAGATACATTACCTCTGATTCAATTTACCCAATGGAAGCTCTTGTGTGTTTATATTATTCTCTAGTGCCAATTATACATAATGCCTGTCTCAAGGATGAAAAAGGAATATGAAATTATTAGACTGACAAAACTGGGACATGGTTGTAAAGAATTTTGATTCTATCAGAGCTTATCGTAGTATGATGCAACCCTCGGATCATATTAATGAGTTTGGGCTTTTGAACATAAAATGTCACAATGGTTAACCATACGTATCGAATCGATGTCAAAAACCCGTCCCAATTTACCGTGACTCGGCTTTGCGACCACGAGACAGCGGGCAAATGAATTAGGATTACAAATATGGGTCAATGCATGCCTTGATAGACTTTTGTAATGGGACATTTATCGTTTTAAAATCGGAGGAGAATCCTTAAATGAAATGTGTAAGATATGGACCATATTTGGACAATTCAAAAGAGTTATATCAACAAACATGCATGCAGTAAGGAAGCCCGTATGTCTATCATTTGTCGATTGGTTGTAGTTCTGGTTATTGACCAGGAAGTTTTCTAAAAACTAAAGAAACTAAAGCAAAATTTAGATGATCGACAAGGGAAAAAAGAAAGAAAGAAAGAAAAAGAAGGAAAAAAAAGAAAAAGAAGAAGAGGAAGAAGAAGAAGAAGAAGAAGAAGAAGAAGAAGAAGAAGAAGAAGAAGAAGGAGAAGAAGAAGAAGGAGGAGGAGAAGAATAAGAAGAAGAAAAAGAAGAAGGAGGAAGAGGAGGAGGAGGAGGAGGAGGAGGAGGAGAAGAAGAAGAAGAAGAAGAAGAAGAAGAAGAAGAAGAAACACTTTTATACTCTCTAAATGTTCAGGAGTGAAATCCATTTGTTTTGGGATCATAATTGGGATCACTTCGTTTGGAGTGGAAAAAGCCAGTTCGTAATTAGTACGTGGTGCAAAATGACCCTGAAATGACCCCAATCTGTACTCGCACGCGCATCTCTTTTGGTGGACGCGCAACTTGTTTGTGTTAGTTTAACACATATAAAATCTTACTAGGACGCACATCATGGTGCGCACATTATGAAAGCGTATAGAGGTTATTGCACACGGTACTAATGATCTTTACCTGCACATGCGCAAATTGTAATTACGAACTGGCTTATTCACATTCAAAATAGGGGAATCCACTCTCAAAAGTGTAATTTAACCATTATTTTGTAGTGGATTCAACTCCAAAGGAAGTGGTCCCTGGGGAGCGTTTCATCAAGCGTTTTGTCAGTGATTTTTACCGACAAATTTGCTCTCAGCCAATGAGATGCAAGGATTTCAGTAGCTTATAACAGTTGTCGGTAAAAATCATTGACAAAACACTTGATGAAACGCTCCCCTGATATATGACTGCTAAAACTAGTGTATTTCCACTCCTCTGCTTTAAGATAGTACAGAAAGCAACTATACGAAAGTATGAACGAATGATAGAACAAGGAACGAAAAAGGATAAACAACCGAAAGGACACCTAAGGGTTTAAGCAAATGAAATGTGACGTTTGGAACGACAGGTGATGACATTTTGAAAACGATCCCGCTTAAAACGTCATCCTATTAAATCGAAAAAGCACATGCATCGCAGACGATAAGCGTTCTAGCATTGTAATTCGGCAACTAACAGAATAAGGATTCCCGGCATTAATCAATATACATGTATGTGGGTAGATTTATATGACCTTTGTGTTGTGCTAAAGAAAGAATAAGGGAGAGATAAAAAAGATAGATATGTGAAGCTAGAAATTTTGATAGAAAAATAGAAAAATAAAAATGAGGCAAAGAAAAGAGAGACATAGAGAGGGAGAGAGAGAGAGAGAGAGAGTGAGAGAGAGAGAGAGAGAGAGAGAGATGGGGTGACTGGGCGAAAAAGAGAAGCAATTACACTCCTCCTTGTTCTCCTTTACCAATTCGATATAAAAAAAGAAGCGTTACAAAAAAAACAAGATGTATTTTTTTTAATATCACGTAATATGTTTGTTGGAAGCTAAGTTGATGTTAGCAGTACAGTATCAGAAATTATAAAATTATGCTCCACTAATAGATGCAACATGTACATAATTGTAATCTATTCAACAAAGTAAAGAAATTAAACTACACACACAGAGACCAAAAAAAAAAAAAAACCAAAAAAAAAAAAAAAAGAAAGAAAGAAAGAAAAGAATATACTACTCGCTTGCCCATCAAATACAAGCTATATAATTCCAAAGGAACATCCTGACAATTATTATTTGGGTCTGATGAATATATGTTTTGAAACCACAGGCAATAATGTTCTTAAGGCAACCCCGACATCATCAATTTCATGAAAGCGGTTTGAAATGACCCCCGAAACACGTGGTCTATCCACGGTGACGTCACAGCGATCAACTTCAATCAGCGCGCACCCTGTCTTAGCCGGCGTTGGGGTCCAGGGACCAGCGAAATCACTACCATCCAGGGGTACTCTCTTGGAGGAGTAGATAGAGAGGATGAAGATTAAAGGGAGATGATCGTCTGATTGGAGAAAGTATATAGTATGGGTACTAGTAGGAATTTAGACAAAACAGGGATAATAGAAAGCGAGAGAGAGAGAGAGAGAGAGAGAGAGAGAGAGAGAGGAAAGAGCCGAGAATATGAAGAGGGAGAGAGAAAGAGAGAGAGAGAGAGAGAGAGAGAGAGAGCGAGCGTACAATTCAAATAATTGGGTAAATAATAATGTCAGACGCAAGTAGTGATAACTGCAGAGAAAATATAGAGAAGAAAGAGTGAATGAGGGAACGAGAAAGAGAGAGAGAGAGAGAGAGACTTACAGAGATAGGGGAGAGAAGAAGGATTTAACTTCTGCGGATCTTGAAAGAGAAGGAAGTCTAAAATACTAAACGTTCGCAAATTACAAAAAACGCAGCTTTCGTATGAAGATGTGAACATAGTGGAAATTCTTTGTAAACCCAAATTCTACTTTTTTGTTGTTGTTGGAATTAAAAAAAAAAAGTTAACTTATGTAAGTTTCTTAATGAATACCTTTATCCAAAATCTTGACCAAGGATACTTCTATAATATCTCTGTCAAGGCTTTAATCTAAACACTGTATGTATACCAAAGAACTAAACTTTGCAAAATGTTTATTCATGATTTATATTAATAGAATAAAGTATTACGGTTATATACCCCACCGCCCATCTAATCAGGGATATACTAAACATTTAAAAAAGATATAACTATAAAGATCAACCGTCCCTTTCCCTTTTGTCTATATAAAAACTGATATTGACTTCTTTTATTATCAAGTCGTCTCGTAATTTAATTTACATGCATGTATTATTTTTGAATCACTCTTTTCATTACTGTAGTATTTTTATGCTCTACAGGAATATAATTTGAAAGAGTTTTGTAATGATTACGTAAATATATGTGTTAAGGGGGAAAAAAGTAAAAAGATGTAAAGGCCTAGAGTTATCAAATGAGTTATAGTCTAACTACTATTTGTTTCGAATTGCAGTCCGCAATCCATAATAGTTGTGGTTACATGTCCTTAAAAACATATCTCCCAAATAAACAATTAAATATTTGAAATTTGCATATCACTTGTCTGTAGTGTATAAGGGAAATTAAAGTCACGTTTAGGGGCACTTAAAGCTCTTCTTCCCCTTTAAGACCGGACACAGCTGAAGGAAGGTCATGACCCTCCAAGACTGATAAATCACCGGTCATTAACCTCTCTGGCCTTGACTGACCATTAATCAACTACTATGATGACGTAGATAGTAGATAGCCAATCAGGAAACAGTGTAATGATTAGAGTTAGTGAGCTAGTCTCAATCACCCAGACTTTGGGATATTGAGATGTAACATCATAGCTCTCGTTATTGTAAACTGTAGAGATAGACCAATGTAATTTAAATAGCTTTAATGTGATTTATTCAAGATTCATCTGTGAAATAAATAAACTTTTTAAAGATGAGATTGAAACGTGTTTGTATTTTTACACGTGTTTACCATTTTTATATGAATAGAAAGTAATTTACCAGTTTTAAACATTGAAAAGCGTTTATTTTATTTTTATATAGCAGTTTTAAGCCCGTGTGTCGTGTTTTACTTTTCTTTAGAGCAACTTGCTATTAAGTAGGATTTCTCTTTAAATTCGGAAATAATTACATTGTCTGTGTGTTATAGGACGGTAATTGAGGAAATACAAAGTTCGTTAGCAGTGATTAGGGGTCAAAGGTTCCGTAAGAACCATCTAATACCCATGAATGACTTTGTGATGCACACGAAATGAGGAAAAGGCAACCAAGCGGCTCTTACTCCACAATATTTGCGTCATTATTCACTGTTAGTACCTCACCGTAGGCGGACAAGAGACCATTTTCAGCGGTGTCGTAATACCATTTAGAATGGGGGAGGGGGTTGGCTGCTGGTTGGGACCAAATTTGCGGGAAAAAAAAGAATGAAAGAAAGAAAAGAAAAAAAAAAAGCCATAAAAGTTCATCACATTTACAAATTTGCGGATTTGAGGAATTGCCGACAGACCCCCCCCCCCCCCGCCCGCCCTACATATCCCCTTAGTGGAGCTCCTGTGCATTGGACATTGTTTAATAAAACATTATGACGTGTATATGTGATCATAACAAGCACCCAGCCTTACGCGAGCCCCCTATCCAATCCTGCACGGAATTCACTAGCTTTCGACGTTGACTTGATCGAGATGCAGCTAACCCGGAAGCGGGAGGGGCGGAGTGGGTGCGGAAAATGTGGAAGGGGGTGTGCGGGATCATGAATCGATGTTGGGGAGCATGTATTACTTGTGGGGCAAGTAGATAAATGTCATAATTTCTCTTGTAACAAGTTGATTTGACTTCTGATTTGATGATATAAAACGGCTGTGGGTAAAACACTCCTCTGTCAATGTTAAGGACACTAGATTTGTCATCGGGGCAGGAAAACTATGAAAAAAAAAATAACTATAAAGATATGGCTACCATTTTCATGAACTAGAAACACATACAATGAATTTTATGTAAATGGGTAATCCAATCACAGGTCTTAAATCTAGTATTTATAGAGACTGTAGCTTGATGACCAAATTCCTTTAGAAAATCCTGACCTCTTACATTAATTACTGCTATAGTTTTGTTTGTAGCTTCGTATTTCCAATCAACAACACTATTAGGTTACTATAATCCTCTGTTCTGAATGAAATGAAATAACCGTCTGCCATTGTATGTTTCATGTATCAATTAGTTTCTTTTTCTTAAAAACCTAAGCTGAGATGTGAAGGGGGCGAGGGGTTAATACCCCCCATACCACCCCCTTCTCCTTCTTAATAGTGGCGCACAGCATGTTATACACCGGCGGCGGCTTGTCATATACCAAGAGGCGAGAGTGAGTCGAGAGCGAGACATTCTGCTTCCTCTCTCAATAACTCTCGCTCTCTTTCTCTCTTTCTCTCTTTCTCTCTCTTTCTCTCTCCCTCTCGTTTCCTGGACGCTGTTGCAAGTCGGGCTATCGATAACAAGCGGGGTAAACCGAGCGATTGCTCACTTGCTTTGCTTGCATATCCGCCGCAACCGCGATCGCTTTTTTAAAAAAATCTTCACCTGGTAGTGTCGAAGGCTGAAGCATCTTATCCATTCAGTCATCGTGTGGGAAAGTTCGCGGCAGTCCAGAAGTACTACGAGAGTCTTACAACTCACAGAGTCACTTCTGACTAGAGATTTGTTCTAAGGTCCGCGGGAATACTAAGATTGGCGCCACGTTACCTGACGATACGTATTCACTTTTCCTGGGGGAAAGGATTTTGTAATAAAGTTGTGCTATACAAAGAAATCGAGAGGTTTTGGACGTTCAGTATTGCTGTGCTTTGCTTGTGTTCTGGATTTTCAAACCTTTCTGTTTTGTCATTTTGGGGACTTTTTGGAAATAAAACAGGTAAGATTGGATACAACTGAAAATATGTAAACCCTATAATTGAAAATAAATCGTCGTTAAAAGTCAAATGTAACTTATTACAAAATGATTTTTTTTTTTGACTTTCAATATTATAATTTTTTCTTCAATTTATCATTCATGGTGTTTCACAATTGCCCTTAAGAAACAACATAGAGGCAGTCGTGGTCTAGTGGATGCGTCGCCGGACCGTAGATCAAAATGATTCGCTGTTCGAGTCCCATGCGCAGCACTAATGTCCTTTAGCAAGGCACTAATCTACATTTGCCACCATCAACCCGGGTGTAGTAAATTGGTACTTGGTATATAGGAGGTGAGTTTGAATGCTGTCAGCGCCTTAGGGCAGCTTGGCTAAAGCCAGGGTAATAATATAGTACTTTAGGCGCATTGAGCGTCCCATGCGATGGGTACGTGTGCGTTATATTATTATGTAAATATTATTTATTATTATGAACATTTGTTACCGGTTATGATTATTTCTGTTTGTAAATTCATATTTTGCAAATTCATACTAGCGAAAAACAAAAATTCCAAATGCACAATAAATACTAAATTTCAATTTCATGTTCACTTCAAATGTCACAAATACCTTTTGACGGGGGTATCATATTGCTGTTGTTGTTCAAATGTCCAGAGCCCTGTTTCATAAAACTTGTTATCAATAACAAGTTACGATAATTGTTATAAGCTACTGAAATCGTTTAATTTGAATGGCTTTGAGAGAGAGAGAGAGAGAGAGAAAAAAAAAAACCCGTCATAGATCTGTAGCAGCTGTTTCCGATAATAAGTTTTTATGACCGGGATATATGATGCTGTAAGCGCTTTGGTCGGTTACACTGTAACTGGTAAGGCGCTATATAAGAAACAGCTATTGTTATTATCATTATTATGAAACAGGGCTCAGATGTCTATAAATTGTACAACGCTGAAATATTCCATTGCATTTGGTCATTAAAAAGCTGCAATTCAAAATTATGTAGATCTACAAATATTCTCGTCATAATCATTCATGGGATTGACACCTCAATGTAATTGCAATGATATCACTCAAAGTTATAAATTTTCCGTTGTTACATTATCCCGAATACTTTTCTGAGGATACGACGTCGTTATGTTATGTCATTTTGGAAGATCTATATCACCATAAATCCTTCGGTGCTCTTTGTTTTGTTTACTATTTAAGATGGCAGCCTTGTTAAATGTGTCATCATTTTCTACCGTCTTTGCCAGAGTATGTGTTGTGCCAGTGTGCGTGTGTGTATGTGATAGAGTGGGTTTTTACAGACGTGTATCAATCAGAAATGGTTAATAACAATAACGTCAGGGAACCGAACTTTAACGTCAACATCCAAAAGACGGGACTCAATTTCGAACCGGGGTCCGTCGGAGTCACTTTGTAGGCGAAGACAGGAAACTGACAGCACCGCTAGGCCAACGCACATCTCCCTATGAGCTCTACGCACACTATCCATTATTTTCCAATTTATTCCGAAACACGCGCTACGGATGGCATATACATTGATCACCGGTTCATTCGCTACTGACCGGTATTGTAGACCGTAGCACTTTATAGCTGTGAATTTAGAAGAGTTGCTTGACCCTTACGGACACTGTATCGCTTGACCTGTCCAGCTTGTGAAGTGGATCGGAATAGTGTATCAGGTATATTCTGACGGCAAGCTTAAATGCTACAGAATAAGCCTAGTGTTTCCACTATATAACCACCACATTAAGCTATTAGAATTAAAAGGGGAATATTCTGTCTTTAAAAAAAGTAAAGTGAGATGAAAACATAACTCACATTGTTTCAAAACTCTTCTCAGTTCTCTCCAAACTATAAAAAGCTAAGAGCATCGGAGACCGAAAAGGGAGCTGATTTGTTAAAATACTGATCTCTTATGGCAGTTGCTCATGAGGCGTCATTTTGGTTGCGTTATTATCAGCTCTATAATCAGTCAAGCACAATGAGGTAAAGAGTGCAATTGCCAGTAAAAGCAAAGAGATGTTCGTACTTTTCATTTTGCATTCACTTTTTGTACGATATCAATCGTCAAAGGCCACGATAGTCGCTTTCGCAGTCTTTCGTCAGATATTATAACACCTCGTGTACAACGGGAATAACTGTTAAAGCTCACAGACAGTCTCGGTAGCAAAAATCATACTGGCAAGAAACTTATCTAACATAGTCACATACTACTCTCCTTTTATCTTAAGACACATGTCCACCCGAAGGTTCCCCGCACAATAAACCCAGCGCTTCGCACTATGTGTAGCGTATTCTATACACACAGCAATCCTAATGTGAGTAGTGTGTGTGGCCGTTGTTTGAATTTACATCCCCTCTTTTTTGGGCCAGGGATTTTTATTACTTTTCACCTCTCATTTAGTAAATATTTCACTTGAGGAGGAAAAAACTTCACAGCATTATGTTAGTACCCTGCTTTTTATTAAGTAAAATCAAAGAAATCTCACGAAAAGTTTTTGAGGGCCTCCCAAAACTGTCTGTTACCTTTAAGTATTCGGCCTTCTCATGATTATGGCGCTACTTTTACGCCTTAATGTTTGGCCTCCTGTACTATTTGTGAGGGAAGAAGAATCATAATCATTATTGGTTCTTTCAAGACTAGTCATTAGCAGATTATGTTCAAAACAAACAAACAATACGTACAAGAAGAAATCCAAAATCTCACTCTGTATAATGTAGAGTGACATGATAATCTGTTAATGCTTGATTAAAACAGTGGAGTTGCCATCTTTTACTACTTTCAACTTGACTACTTTTTTATGGTTAAAAACATTATGTGAAGGGAGAGAGTTTATGGTGAAAGATGTATTTCGTCATAGTTCGGTCACGGTTTGAATAGATGAAGAAGAATGATACAGTTATATTGAATGAATGGCATTCGAAATGAATGAAGAATCAAACTTGAAGTGGATAGGAGTATGAAAGTAATTTATGGTTCTCTTGCAATACACCCGGGGGGGGGGGGGGGTACTCACGTATATTGGGTATACGGGGATGTGCCGCTGGGAAGGGTGACTTTTTGAAGAAAGATCCTTAGACATGGGTCCCCTTTTCATTAAAAAGATCCTTAGAAATGGGTCCCATTTTCCCCCCAAAAATCCTTAGACATGGGTCTCTTATCCCGGCTCTTATCATTTGTTTCATTCCTCTCTTTTCTCCCTCATTTGTCCGGGAAATCCTTAGACATGGGTCCATTTTTCACAAAAAATCCTTAGACATGGGTGCCTATTTACAGCAAAAGGACCCTTGGATGTGGGTATGGGTCTGGAGTTCTTAGCCGCACACCCCCGTCCGATTATAATCTGAGTACCCCCCCGGGCAATACACACGAGAGTGACTTGTCGATATAGGGGAGGAATCTGTTGTTTTCAAAACTTTTCAAAGCACAGGCCTATGTATAAATGCCTTGTATTTGAAAATTGATTGCATGACACATGCTCCGCCGACATTTTCTCCGTATGTCAACATCTAAAACCAACCGAATTCCTACCTGGGACCCGTTTCATGAAACTTGCTATTACTGACAATTGACAAGGACTGTTATAAGCTACTGAAATCCTTGCATCTGATTGGCTGAGCAAATTTGTCGGTAAAAATCACTGACAAGACATTTGATGAAACGCCCCCCGGGACTCAACGCTATATACCTAAACCTAAACCTAAAGCTAACCTAAAACTGAAACATCCTATACCCTGTGGCCCGTATTCTCGAAAGGTGCCTAACTTTAAGCCCCCCCCCCCAAATGTGTAAATTGAGGCCACTGGATTATGGAGGACCAAAATATCACCCACTTTTAATCCTACAATATCACCATAGACGCCCTCTAGTACTGAAACTAAATGCAAATACAAAATCCTCACGATAGAATTGATTTCTGATGCTCATTTCATCCCAGAAAATATTTTGTTTCTTTATTTTGTGACATAAATATAGTAATTTACAGGGTTTGGCAAATGGCCTTCCATTTATAAATCAGCGGCCTAAGTTAAACCAGGCTTGCTGTGAATCATCGTCATCATCATCATCATCATCATCATCATCGTCATCATCATCATCATCATCATCATCATCACCATGCTAATAAACTCAGTGAAAGGGAACCAGTGGGGCGGGGGGGGGGGGGGTCGTGACGTCTCTCTTTATTGATCTCATTTCTTATTAGAAAGGAATCCTGTAAGACAGGGATTATTTAAAGGATGGTGATCAAAACATTTTTTTTTTAAATTTACTAAATTAAAGTAAATGACAGAACACAAGTACACGTTCGATAGAAAAAACAACAACAAACAACAACAACAAACTAAAAACAACAGGCCAGAGAGTGAATTAAAGGTCCCCGAAAAGTACAACTTCGCGCCCTTTTTCACCCCTGACAGCACGAGGGGCGTCAGGGAAGACGTTCGGTAGGTAATTCACTCGAGGATTCGTGGAAACTCTAGGGTAAGGTCTTCCTGTTGCTCTCCTTCATCACATATCTAGTTTCTCATTCGCCAGAGTTTGCCTCGGGTCAGTGACGCGGTACCAGGTTAAAGTGAAAGCGCGGGTTCGGAGAGGGTGGCGAAATCTTACCAAATTGGTATGCCCGTTGAACACGAGGAGTTATTTGCCTGACTGCATCAGCTATTTGCGCTGTCCTTGACGCTTGTTTCTCATTCGCCTCGCGTTAGTGAATGTGAATATGAGGGTTCAGAGGGGCGGCATCTTTTCAAATGATGTAGGACTGCGTCAGCTACTGGCTCGGTCCTTGACGCACGCGTCATGTGACAGTCATATCATACACAAAATGAGTGAAAATGAAAAGTGCAAATATTGCATTGCATGAATGGCCTATGGCATAATTTAGTAATTTACAATCACAATCTTTATTAGCGCAGGTTGATAACCCAATTGAAATAGTGCCTCATATACATCGGGCATTACATCGTCAGTTTTGCATCTTCGTACAGTTTGAGACTAGTTATGTGCGTCACCATAAAAGTTGTTATTCATCCTTTATTTGATTGTCATGTGAATTACAAGAATAATTTATTAATGGAGCTAATGACTGTCCACATAGTTTTTAACAAATCAACAACTACAACAGCAGCAGCCTGTAATAGTACACTCTAAAAACATAAGTGTTAAATCACCATTTAAAAGGGCCGAGGAGTGACAATTTTTTTTCAAAGTGGTAGATCAACTCTTTTAAACTGCTGGATTCAGCCTTTATAATGTTGTATCCAGCATGTTAAAAGTGTTAATCTACAATTTTGAAAAAAAAGTTGTCACTCCTCGGCCCTTTTAAATGGTGATTTAACACTTTAGTTTTTAGAGTTTTTAGAGTGTAAGCAAATTATTTTGAGAAAACACCCAGTGTTCAAAAGCTCTAAAAGGATGTTATACTGATATCAATATAACGTTGAGAAGACCTACGGTTCACTATGTGGTTAGTCCTGAAAAGGACTGTTGAGTAAGAAGAAGAAAGTGGAGAAAAGTTGAGAGGAGAAGAAATGGAAGGGCGAAATAGACATTCAGCGAATGTAGAAGTAATCTTTCTTGAAAGTGTGAAGTCCTGAACATGCTGAAAAGGACTGTAAACCAGATGAGAATGTTGAGAGTATATATATATATCAAGATGTTTTTTGAAAACAAAAGAAATATTATATTAAAAAGACATGAACCAATGAAGTATTCAAAATTTGATATGATAAAGCAACCACCACCTTTCCTTCTCCAAGCCCGCTTTGACCAATCCCCTTTTAACCCAGTCCCCTTTACCTCAACCCTCTATCCACCTCCATTAATAACAAGCCACCCCACAGTGTGATTTTAAAAGACCGCTTGGAGAAATCGAGAACGCCTTCCGGAGCTTGATGTTAGTTACTACGACATGACTTGATTAACACAGTTTGCGATAAAACTCACTCTACAACCTAACATCGGCGTCTCTGGGTCCTCTTACTGAGAATATGGAGAGGATGGAAAGTTAGAGATGGAGACAGGGGCGGATTCAGCATTTTCTACAGGGAGGGGAGGGCAATTCCGAAAAATTTCTGACAAGTTGTACTTAAAAAATAAGATTTAAAATAACTGAAAAAATACAAAATAAAGAATTTTATCACATTTTCAGATACCTTTTGGTAGTAAATTTGAAAGGGGGGGGGGGGAGCACAATTGTAATCGTTTTAATGGTTTGAATGTCCATAAGTAGTGAGTGCACATGACTTTGTGACTATTCAATTCCAGATGTTGTGACACTTTTATTTCCCTTTTTGTCTTTCAGAATTTTGCCATGCAAACTGACTGAACTAATAGGATTAATACTGAAACTACCACTTCGCTCATTTGGAATCAAAGATACGAACTTCAACAGTTTTCTCGTTTAACCTGACTATTTCTGTCTTGGAATTAACGGGACTGTACCATTGTTTCTTTCAAGAGGACCACCCCACATCTGGTAGATATAAGTGGATCTAAACCTGATGTGAACTCCTTGGTTTCTGGCTGCTCTTAGCCCCGATCTATTTCCGTCTTAAGGTAAGAAAACAGCCTCAGTTATTACATCATTGATTTGAAACAGGGCATTAGTGATTAACTGATTAATCTGATTTTAATTAAGTAATTGAACGATTATCTTGCTTGCTTGATCAATAAACTGAACGATCAGTTTAATGGTTATCTATACATTGGTGTGTGGATGGATAAATTGATGGATGGAAAGTGGGTGCATTGATGGATGGTTGGATAGACGGATAGATGAATGTGTAGATGTATAGATGGATGGATTGATTTGCACACACACACACACACACACACACACACACACCCACACACACCCACACACACGCACACACACACACACACACACACACACACACACACACACACACACACATATATATATATATATATATATATATATATATATATGTTTGTATAATTTGTATCTTCGCTTATGACATATACTTTCAAATGAAATGAATTAAACATTGCATGTGTTTCCAACATTATTACTTATTACAATACACACCGAGAATGTTATACTAAGTCTGTTGACAGCTGTATAAGGGCGTTAACTCTTATGTCAAATGATACACGCCATTCTGGCTCTCAAAAAAATTGGCACAAATGTAGTCAAACCCTCACTACCCAACTTCTGCTACATCAATTACACAGTTTTAAGTCTTTGCTTTACATTATATGGATCATTCAAAGCAGAACTACTAGGTACATTGACGTCATAACGTATGTGTGTGAGGGGTGACTCGTACTGTGCCTCAATCATAGAGCGTATCATATACTACTATCATGACCATGTGTTGTCATAATGGTGTTTACTACGGGACTGATGCCCTATGCCTTGGGCGCAGTAAAATGGCAGGGATGTCGTCTGCAAAACGGCGGAACAGAATCTGAGAAATAGAAAGTAACCGGTAAATGTTTGACTGGTTTAGGAGACAGGGTATGGAAATTCCGATCTAATAAGGGGTTTGTAATTGCACTTAAGTAGTGCAAAATAAAAAAAAAGAAGCAAGACGTAAGAAAAACACCAACAGGACAGTGACATTGGACGTGGAGTATAAACTTTTTTTGTTGTCATTACGTACAGTTAACTCTTTCACGACAGCAATTATTTAAGGGCTAAATTGATCACATTCTGTTCTTCAAATTGGCAACCATGATATTTTTCTTTTAGTGCTACATGGTTCGAACAAGATGTAATGTCTTTGAAAACAATATATATGGTTAGCAACTTTGTTGAAAAGTTGAAAAATTGCCAATTTCGAGAAAATAAACAATGATTTTGAACCTCTCAATGTGTTGCCAATTAATGATTTTAAGCTTATCTTCCTTTTTAAAATTCCTGGCATAAAAAACGCAATACAGTGGAAACTCGCTATAAAGAGCTCTGATATAACAGCATTCCTGATATAAACAAGGTAATTTTGCTGGACCCCGGTCTTCATGTGCTTTTGTTTGTTTACTGTGATATAAGGAGATTCCTGATATAAAAAGGTAATTTTCATGGTCCCAAGGTCCTTGCTATAGTGAGTTTCCACTGAGTGTATGGTCATGCAACAGAAATGGACACAGTGTGTGCAGAATTTTTTGCTCTTTCTACTCATGCATCTGGTATATTTTTTAGAGCTCTGAGTCAAAAGTTATTGAGCCAAACCACAAAATGTGGTCAATTGTCTTGAAAGGGTTAAGGAGAAGGGTGAATTTTAGTAGAGGTGTAACACATGAGTCAGAATGATTGCTCTTGAAATGCCTCCATATTTTAAAGATGACTAAAAATACATCTTTAGACCAAATTTTGAGGCTACATGCGAGTGTAGTCCCATAATTTATACTTATATTTGTGTAAAATACTTTACAGTGTATGTCGTTTTCAGTAGGATTGAGTCAATTTCTTATCATTTTGATGATTAAAAAACCTCCTATGTTCCACACAATCACCATTTTCCAATAAGTCAACACAATTTCGTTCGAAATGCAATTGCATGACCAGTGCTGATTTTTTTCTTTAAAGGGAAATTCCACCCTGATATCAAGTTTGTTTCAAAAGAAGAAGAGGTGGAAAAACAAATGAAACAGATTAATGAAAGTTTCAGCAAAATCCGATAAGAAATAATGAAGTTATGGATGTTTGTATTTGTAATCGATAAAACACAAATTGGCAACTCCTTGACGTATGTTGTGATCTCCTCTCCCATTTGCCCTGTACTTTAAATATCATAATTTCTTTTTCATACATGCATCCTTAATAAAACCATTGCACATTATATTTTACGCAGAACCTGTATGGAACGAATGTATTCCTTCATCAACAACAAAGAAAAGGGACATTTATGAAATTTTCTGTAAAGAAATGGGAGAGGAGCTTACAAGAAACGTCAAGGAGTTGCAAATATGTGTTTGATTGATTACAACTTAAAATGCATCTTTTTTGTTTCTTCTTTATAATTAGACTTTGTTCATACTTTCACTTATCAGTATCTCTAATTTTTTCTGCTTTTATTCAAATCAACTTATACTAAGGTGGACTTCCCCTTTAATCCTTATTACTCCTTTCACAAAAAAATACCATCTGTATGTAAGCCTTTACAAGTTAAAACGCTTTTTAAACAAAAGTTTCCAATTCAACTTCTGTCATAAATTTTGCTAACGCCAACATTCGCGTGGGGAGATGGGAGAGGGATATTTAGTTTTATGTAACATTAAATAAATAGGCAATAAATCTATGAGATCGCACCCAATAAGTGAAAGTAGACTTTGCTAAGGGGAAGAACGATAAATCTAAGTTGATTGGAGACAGCTTCGGTACATTGCAGACCTCAGCAATCATAACTTCAAAGTTCAAAGTTCATTTTTCCCCACACATGTCTTATTCTTTTCTTTTTCTTTTTCTTTGCCAAAGCATAACAGAATTGTTCACAAGAATATATCGATATGACAAATACCATGATATCCTTTACAACAAGTAACGAAATTAATCAAGGAGTTATACAAACTTGGTTGTAATTTACAATTTAAAAGTAAATTAAGGAATCTAGACATTGTAAAGAAGCATAGGTGGAGGAGTCTATTACAAAGAATGTCATCGTGGTCATAGGGCAATTGTTCTGTGAGATTACTCTGTGTGTGTGTGTGTGTGTGTTTATGTATGAAGGTATTTATTCATCTTTAGATATCTAATGATAAACAAAAACATTTCGGGATATCATTTCATAAAACTTCGTGCATGCTTGTATAATCAATCTTAAAGTAAAAATAAACAAACAAACAAACAAGAATATTTCAAAGGGGGCCCAAAACACGGTTGTGGGGTTACAGTTTGTGTATGTAAATTTTGAGTATATATACTTAAGGTATGCGAGATTGAGTTTTAAGAGGGGCAGTGCTCGAATGTTGCTTGGATTCTGGGTCGGCATGATTATGTAGTGTTTATTAAAGTTTTTAGATCTTCATCCCTTCTTGGTGCATGTGCTGTGTACTTGTTGTATGGTTTATACAAACTACCCTACGGTAGTTTCCTCTAAGAAGTAGAATACATTTTCTCGGGCATTCCAATAACAGTGTCTGCATATAACCGAATTCTGGTCAAAGGAAAATCAATTTCCCCTGTCAGTACTGATTTGTGTATATCAAAATGAGTCACGTAGTAGTATCTAGAGGGAGGGAGCAGTAGTTAAGTGTGCGAAGAAAAATGAAATGAAGAAAAATGAAGAGGAAGAGAGAAAGGAGGAGAGAAGGATGAGGAGAAGAGAGAGATGTTGAAAGAGATGCAGAGATACAGATATAAAGAGATATAGAGAAGAGAGAGAGAGAAAGAGATAAAGAGAGGTAGAGCTAAGGGAGTAGGAAAAGAAAAGAGAGGGAGGAAGGGAGAATGAGAGAAAGGGAAAGAAACAGAGATAGAGAAAGGGAAAGAAACAGAGATAGAGAAAGAGAAAGAAAAAGAAAGAGAGAGAAAGAGAGAGAGAGAGAAATAGAAAAGAAAGAAGGTGAGAAGGGGAGGTGGGTTTGTTCAAATCCTTCACCTCGAAAGACCTCACGTTCCAAATAAACGTGGATTACAAGAAAGTGGAAAGCGAATTACTATATAACCAGATAACATTATTAAACCGAACAAATCATTCTAGTAGCTTCTCTGAGTGCAATTTTACAAGGCACAAAAGCTCCTTTCACATACCGTTTCTGTGTCAACTGACTCAATATAACACACACCAAATTATATCATATACTTTGTTGTCCAGTTTACCATTAGTATATTTGTAACACGATGGCTAGCGATTTGAATTATTTTGTCTATTTCAATAACTTGAAGACAATGATGATCCTTTTCTATCTTCGTCAAAACAACTTGAAAGGCTTTTATCGTTCAATGAAAGATGACAGCGAGCATAATGATTAAACCTTGATCTGGCCAACGTGACCTAATTAATATGACCTATATACACCATACGTGTTGAGTGTTGATGATCATGCAACTATTCGACATAGAGGATTTCAGTGTGGTATGTATAATTATTATGGCTGCCTTAGCCACAACCCACATTGTACACATGTAAAAACAAACCCTACATTTTTGTGATGATTGTTTCCTTCGATAAAGACAAAAAGCAGGGTGTGCACAAAACAAGTTAAGAAATTTACAGGCATTCATAATGGATGCCGGGGAAAGGCTATAGCTTTACATATTTACATTGGAAATGTTCACAATGGAAGGCTTTCGGTAACACCATGTTAGGCTGTTGGTACTGGAAATGTTCTTTGATATATGTCATGTGTTCGAAAATTAATACATGTACCAATTTTTTTCTGTAACATTAGGTACAAAATGCGACAATAATTGCACTTTGTTACCTTGAAATCTTCTTCATGCCATTTTTTCTGTCCGACCTTCAATATATTCTTCCTCCTCTGTTCTTCTTTCGTATTTTTGAACGTATGTCATCTTCTTCATCTTCTCCGACTATTTTTCTCCATGGTTTTTGGTTTATTCAGGTACAGGGAATATTTCGAAAGATTACCAACTCGAACAGATGTCCAGGGTGGCTTTGGTTATCTACTGTATGGACTGATCGTGTAACACAGGCATCGCGATCTACCTATTTATATATTATATATATATATATATATATACATAAGTATCCAATATCATAAAGGCCTATTGTCTGCTGAAAGTCAGAAGGACGTTTAACAGTTATCCTAAATAACGTGGAGTTGTTGTATTCCCTCCATCGAACATAAATCATTCTGCCTATCTTTCTCGTAATCTAACCCCGTATATTCCTTTTCTTGCTTTCTCTATTCCTTCTCTTTCTATTTCTTTCTTAATCGTTCTCTCGCTTTCTCCCTTCAGTCTCCATTCTCTTTGTTTACCATCTTCTCTTCCTAAAGCTCCTACAAAGGTAGTACTATAACCCTGGCTTTAGCTAAGCTGTCATAAGACACCGTAAGCATTCAAGGAATAACCTCGTAGGAAGTATCCATTTACTACACCTGGGTTGAGAGTGGCAAATGTAGATTAATGTCTTTCTTCTTTTAAATATTCTCCTCTCTTCCTTCCTCTCGTTTCTTTCCACCTTTCTCCCTCTCGATCTCTATTTCGTTCTGTGGTGAACTCTCCATGCTGTCCTCGAAATTTGGTAGGCACTCGGCGTAGTAGGAAGCGAGTGGTATCGCTTTCATTTTACGTGCGGTGGTGTTCATAACCTAAACATCTCCTCACAGACATACCAAATGAAAGATGCATGCACTCATTCTCTCATCACCTCTACTCGTCGATTGCATATTTACACATATCTCTCTATTTCTCCTCTCTCTCTGTCTTTTATATATATATATCACACTTCTCCCTCACTTTCTGTCTCTATTACTCCCTCTTCCTTTCTCTCATGCTCTCTCTCTCTCTCTCTCTCTCTCATGTTCTCCAACGTTTTTCCAATGCGTGATGTTGGCCTTCGTCTCTCTCTCTCTCTAATCTTCCCCACAACTCTGTGATGCGCTCTTCCCTCTCCTCCCCCATCCTCTCCCCGTTTCGTTACCCCTAAACATGCTAAACCTATTTCACTTATACACACACACACACACACACACACACACATACACACAAACACTGTTCTGTATCCTGCTGTCTTCAGTCTTGAGATTGAGTTTGAGTTTATTGTTTCCACTTTTACAGAAATAACATGTAAACTGTTAATAGATTGAACATATTGACCAAATTGTACACGAATCAATGTAAATTAATCAAAAGACAATCATTACAAATAACATATACAGGAATCATGATATTGAATAAAGATATACTATTTTTCTCATAAAAACATGCATCTTTTTCGATTATACATATTATAGCTTTTTTACATTAAAAAGAAAAAAAATCATATAGAGGCATGAAAAATAAGGAGAAAAATGAAGGAACCTATGGAAAGATAGGCTCGTACTGTGTAGTTTAAGGTTAGAGATACAATGTACCGCTATAAATATACAAATTAATGGTAAACATAGTTACATAATTATGAACAGTTGGGTTCACATCAGAAAGTACTTCTTTGATATGTATCAAAATGTAACACCGGCAAAAAAGAAGTTACCGGATAAATGTATAGGCATGCAACTTTCACTCTTCTTCCCCGCAACTATCTGATGCGCTCTTTTCTCTCATCACTCCCTTTCTCCTCTCCTCTCTCACCATCTCTCCTTCTCCATCTCTCTTTCTCCATCTCTCTTTCTCCATCTCTCTTTCTCCATCTCTCTTTCTCCATCTCTCTTTCTCCATCTCTCCTTCTCCATCTCTCTTTCTCCATCTCTCTTTCTCCATCTCTCCTTCTCCATCTCTCTTTCTCCATCTCTCTTTCTCCATCTCCCCTTCTCCATCTCTCTTTCTCCATCTCTCTTTCTCCATCTCTCCTTCTCCATCTCTCTTTCTCCATCTCCCCTTCTCCATCTCTCTTTCTCCATCTCCCTTCTCCATCTCTCTTTCTCCATCTCTCTTTCTCCATCTCTCTTTCTCCATCTCTCTTTCTCCATCTCTCTTTCTCCATCTCTCTTTCTCCATCTCTCCTTCTCCATCTCTCTTTCTCCATCTCCCCTTCTCCATCTCTCTTTCTCCATCTCCCCTTCTCCATCTCTCTTTCTCCATCTCTCTTTCTCCATCTCTCTTTCTCCATCTCTCTTTCTCCATCTCTCTTTCTCCATCTCTCTTTCTCCATCTCTCTTTCTCCATCTCTCTTTCTCCATCTCTCCTTCTCCATCTCTCTTTCTCCATCTCTCTTTCTCCATCTCTCTTTCTCCATCTCTCCTTCTCCATCTCCCCTTCTCCATCTCTCCTTCTCCATCTCCCCTTCTCCATCTCTCTTTCTCCATCTCTCCTTCTCCATCTCCCCTTCTCCATCTCTCTTTCTCCATCTCTCTTTCTCCATCTCTCTTTCTCCATCTCTCTTTCTCCATCTCTCTTTCTCCATCTCCCCTTCTCCATCTCTCTTTCTCCATCTCTCTTTCTCCATCTCTCTTTCTCCATCTCTCCTTCTCCATCTCTCTTTCTCCATCTCCCCTTCTCCATCTCTCTTTCTCCATCTCTCTTTCTCCATCTCTCTTTCTCCATCTCTCTTTCTCCATCTCTCTTTCTCCATCTCTCTCCATCTCTCTTTCTCCATCTCTCTTTCTCCATCTCTCTTTTCTTCGACGGTATCATGGGTATGCACTCTTCGTTTTCATTTCCTAAGCCTTGCCTCTTGAAGAATTTTAACAACGAGGCAAGTGAAACAGAGAAGGGCAACAGTTGGGCAGTATATGGCTGCATGTCGCCGGTGGATGTGTATGCTTTTATTTTTGTTCCCCTTATTTGAAGGACAGACAGGTACACTATGAAAAGGGGACTGGGCAGTTACATCTAATAAGTGTTCGACCAGTTCGAAATCTGGTCAAATGAAAATTTTGGTCATTCTGAACAAGATGGCGATCGAGTTGATGTTCGTTCATAAAATTTACTGACAGGAAATCGTGACCAAGTTATCGCGTTAAATGATTAGGCCTAAATGATTTGATTAAGAATAAATTCTTAAAACAAAATCGCGTAACTAGATTTGTGTTGATACGGCGAAAGTCTTTAGAGCCTGTTCCAGGGAGGGGGGGGGGGGTGGCACTCAGTCTTTAGTGTGCGGTGGGTATGTGCCGCGGAGAAGACCCCCATTTCTACACTCAATTTCCGTTCCAAAGCATACCATTTTTTTCTTCTTGAGAAAAAAAAGTGAGAAAACCGTTCCAAAGCACCGCTTTTTTCAATCAGTCGTTCCGGCCATTCAATTTCCCACTTGGAAATTAAACCAGTTCCAAGGCATGCAGTTTTCACCCCTTAATAAAAACAAAACAAAACAAACAAAAACATAGTTCCGATGATCCTTATATTTCAATAACAACCAGTTCCGTAGCATCATATTTATAATTGTAATCCAGTTCCAAAGACCCCCTTTTCCTAAAATGTTAGTAGTTCCGAAGACTATGCTTTTGACAATACACTAGTTCCGAAGCCCCCCTTTTTTGTCTTGCCAGTGGCACATACCTACCACTTTTGGGGTCGAGTGCCCCCGCCCCCCGGGAGTCTGTTATCTGTTTAGCTCTAATTTACCATGTTGATCATGATGTTTATGAAAGTCAGTGATTATTTATGGCACTGAGATAAAAAATTTATAAAAACAGAATCTTTCAACCCAATTATGATTAAAGATTAAAGATTAAAGATTAAAGATTCAAGATTCATTTCTTTTTTCGATACCAACTCATAAATCATATAAAGTATTTACATTTTAGAAGAAACTCATCATTCAAACATAACGCATATGAACTTTGTTTAACATATTGTTTTCTAAAATAAATGTTATAACATGCAGAGAGAACAGAGAGAGAGGTTTACACACGTTTCAATTGTTTCTTGATAATAATAATCGAAAAGGTAACGAAAGGGAACTAGCAGAGAAGCGGAGCTTGAAAATGGCATGTTGACGATTAAAAATCATAACTATATACATGATTAAAAAATCTGTTCGTTTGTTTGTTTGTTT
Source organism: Heliocidaris tuberculata (assembly GCA_025618425.1). Classification (NCBI taxonomy): domain Eukaryota; kingdom Metazoa; phylum Echinodermata; class Echinoidea; order Camarodonta; family Echinometridae; genus Heliocidaris; species Heliocidaris tuberculata. The sequence continues at coordinate 9,220,183 of CM046850.1, forward strand.
GTTTCTTTCATATATAGTATACGTTAACCAAATAATTTAATAAACACACAAAGGCTCTCCTAAATGAAGAAGCAGATGGGGAGGGACAGGTTGATAGAGAAAAAGAGATGAAATCAGGAAAGGGAGTAAGAGAGGGGGAATAAATCATACAAACCCCCCCCAAAAAAAACAAAAAACAAAAAAAAAAACAAAAAAACAAAAAAAAAAACAAACAAGGAGGGAGATCAGGATCAAACTTCCGCGTGTGGCTTGTATCCGGGATATTTTTGGAGGGTTGGCTTTTCCTTGTATGTTAGTAAGAAATGTTTAAATTTTCTTTTAAACGTATGATTATGAAGAGTTTCAATAATATTTTGGGGAGGGGAATTCCAAAGTTTAGGGCCAGTTGTTGTGAAAGTTTTATTGGCAAAGAGGGTTCTTGTTCGCGGCAGGCGATAATGGCTAGCCTGTCTGGTAGGGTAAGAGTGATGATTATTATTGGATGTAAACATAGAGTAAAAAACATGTGGAAGTTCGTACGACTTTAACTTGTGCATAAACAAGCCTAACTGTAGGTGGTGTAATTCTGTAATTTTGAGGATTTTGTGTTAATAGAAGAGAGTATTCGTGTGAGAGCGATAACTAGTATGACATATAACTCTTAGTGCTTTTTTTCTGGATTAAAATTATACGCTCTAACAGTGGCGCAAATCCATTTTGAAATTTGGGGGGGACATTCGCCTCCAAAAATCTCTGACAAGCAAAAAAAAAAAAAAAAAAAGGTTATTCAAAAAGGTGGGGGAACATTTGCCTCCAAAATTCTCTGACAACCAAAAAAAAACAACCCAAAAAACAAACAAAACAAACAAAAGGTTATTCAAAAAAGTGGGGGGGAGGACATTTGCCTCCAAAATTCTCTGACAACCAAAAAAAAAAAGAAAAAAAAAAAAAAAAAAAGGTCATTCAAAAAGGTGGGGGGGGGGGGGGGGGGACATGTCCCCCTGTCCCCCCTGGATTTGCGCCCATGCGCTCTAAATGTACCTTTGCAGAGTTGCCCCAAGCTACGATCCCATAAGTAATGCGTGGAAGTACCAGTGTGGAGTATAAGGTGAGTAGTGTGTGTGGAGGAAGAGTGTTACTAAGTTTATTGGTTATGCCAATATTTCTCAAAATTATACTACATATCTTATCGATTTGGGGTTTCCATGTAAGCTTTTCGTCAATTATTAATCCAAGAAATTTCATGTTATTCACTTTGTCGATGTTAGTGTTGTTAAGTATGATTTGTGCTGGGAGGTTTTTTAATGAATTGCTAAATAACATGTAACTGGTCTTTTGTAGATTCAATGAAAGCTTGTTTGCTTTAATCCAGTCTGCAACTAGGTTTAACTCGTTATTTACAGTTTTAAGTAGATATTCCGGATTGCGATGAGAGAGAAAAAAAGAAAGATTAGAATCATCTGCGAATAATATGAATGATAAAAGGCTTGGGGATTTGTGGAAGTCATTTATATATATTAAGAAAAGTTACTAGGGGACCTATAATCTTGTGGTACTCCACAATTTAATTTTTCTGTTTTGGAAGAGTGGTTATTAAGGTGTACAAATTGCTTCCTATTTTGGAGGTAGTTTCTAAACCACTCCAAGGCCTTTCCTCTTATCCCATAGTGATTTAGCTTATAAAGCTGGATGCTTTGGTCAATAGTGTCGAAAGTCTTGGAGAGATCTAGAAACACTCCGACAGTGTGGAGAAAATTATCATTTGATCGAGAAATTTTATCGGGTAGTGTAAGGATACCGTGATCAGTGCTGTGGTTTGTCCTAAAGCCAAATTGGTGGTTGTTAATTATGCTGTGTTTCTGAAAGAATTCCATGGTTCTAGTGTATATAATTTTTTTCATGTAGTTTAGACAAACAAGTTAGAAGTGATATTGGCCGGTAATTACTTAATTCCTGAGTGTCTCCCTTTTTATGGATGGATAATACTTGCGATAATGGCTCAGATATTTCAGGAACGATTTTTTTTTAGGAGAGTGTTATCAATGCAATCGTGGCCGGAGCTTTTCTTGTTGCTAAGATTATGTACAATGTCACTTATTTCTGTTTCGAGAACAGGTGCGAAGAATATAGAGTGAGGATTTGGGTGGTGCAGAAAGTCCTTGAATGACTTTTCCGAATGTGGGATTTTCTTGGCTAGGTTTAGCCCTATATTAGAAAAATACTTGTTAAAACCATTTGCCATATCAGCTGGTTTATCTACAATTTGGTCTCTCAGACTCTCAGATTTAAAAACCTAGGCCCATATTCTCGACAGTGGCCTAAGTTAAGTCTTGATTTACAGAGGCCTCTGATTTTATGGAAGGCCATTTTGTCAACCCTTAAGTCCCGTATAAATTACTATATTCATGTAACAAAACAAAGAAAGAAAGAAAAAATTCTGGGATGAAATGAGCATTAGAAATCAATTCTATCGTGAGGTTTTTGTATTTGCATTTAGTTCCAGAACTAGAGGGAGTCCATGGTGATTTTGTCGGATTAAAAGTGGGTGACATTTGGCTCTCCATAATTCAGTGGCCTAAATCTACACACTTAGGCGGGGGCTTAAAGTTAGGCACCTTTCGAGAATACGGGCCTAAATCATTATTCCTTAAAGAAGTAGTTTTTGACATAATGACTTTACAGGTAAACAGCACTTATATAGAAGTTTGCGTTCAACAAAGTCATTGCCTCTTGTATATTCTGGAATTAAAAAGCTTTTATCGGAGGCAGTTACGAGACAGGGGGGAACAATTTTATCGCTAAACTCAAGAGTAGGCAGTATTATATCAGTGGAAATATGACGTCATGGATGTCGTAGACAGATAAGGAATAGGGAACATCAGCATTTATCATCTAGACACAGTGGCGTAGCTGCGGAGTGGGCGGGTGGGGACGGGGGCATGTGCCCTCTAATCATGCTAATCAGATGGTGGATGAAGAGAGAAATGGAAAGAGAAAAAAGGGAGAAGGAAAAAGGGAACGTGAAAAGAATGCACCACGACCCCCCCCCCCACACCCTAATCCCTAATCAATGGCCTTGTTAATTCGCGTTTCATCCATCGACATCGAGTAAAACTGGTGCCCCCCCTCCCCACGATTTCGATGCCCCCTTTTGTCTGGACCCAGGCTACCAACTGCTCTATATAGTGTCATCGGTCTTCTGGAGTAGTCCACCTGCTGATAAAGTGAAGTGTGTCGGTTCTGCGAGGCGATCTGAGATTTGAGATGGATTTTTAATCTTCCTGTTTCGGTTCATATCTCATGTTTATACAAGTGTGTAAATGAAGATATTTATAGTGGTTGAATATTGAATGCATGTGACTGAGGTCAACTTCAGATATAAAACGAATGATGTAGGATGAGAAAGAGAATTTAGCAAATCTGCTTATCCCCAAGATAAAACACATTTCAAAGAAATAGACGAAAATTCAAAATAATGAAAACCAAATTTTACTCACGCTTCGTCGATAGAAAGTGCTTCAAGTGGTGACGGTTTGCTACAAATCATAACGGGGGAGCGTTTCATCAAGTGTTTTTGTCAGTGATTTTTACCGACAACTGTTATAAGCTACTGAAATCCTTGCATCTGATTGGCTGTGAGCAAATTTGTCGGTAAAAATCATTGACCAAACGCTTGATGAAACGCTCCCCAGATCTTCGATACAGACTGCCCCTTCCAATGCTTTCGTAGATATGTCATGATAAGTTACGTTAGCTGTGTCTCTCTAATGAAATATTGCAACTATTTTCTTGTCTTGATGCGTGGAACATATTGAACACGATAAAAACTACTTTCGATAGATAAACTCAAGGGCAATTTCAAAGGCCTATTGCACTGCCCATAGAAATCAGGTTCGGATTATGTAATACGCCATTGTAATGTTCGCACATTTCTAAATGTGATAGACAGGGCTATTGAAATTGCCTTCAGTTGATTTTTCGAAAATAGTTTTTATCGTGTTATTGGTCATTACTTCGTAAGGTTAGCTATTTTTCTACTGATTGAGCGATTCGTACAGAGATTTTTAAGAAGACTTACATATGTCTA